>CAUYON010053824.1:0-35188 GCA_963573935.1 Arctocebus calabarensis | reverse complement strand
ATTCCTGCATACATCATTCACGAGTAAAGTCCTGGAACCCTCCATCTTCTACACTGGCAGGCAATGAAGACAGCCAACCACAGACCACCTACACTTGTGAGCCAAAAGAAAGTTTGAAGTTATTATTTAGGAAACAGCAAGAAAAACTCTAATATGGTTTTCTTTTAGCATCCTTGAATAAGAGCTTCTGACCTGACACTGTTCTACCTTTGCCTATTACTAAATACACTAATCAGATTTATGTTTTCCCAAAATTTCTTCAAGCCACACGCAATAAAGATGGTTCCAGTCCATGAACTCCTGTATCACTCTCCCTCTGGAGAAACCTCAACCGCCCCCTTCTATCATTGGCCGATTCAGCAGGAAGTAGTTAGATTGAGTCTTCTCCCCTTTTCCCTAACAGCAGTTGGAGTTTCTACTCAGAGAGGGAGAATTGATGCAGGACAATTGGCGCCCTAGCCAGCTCAGTGGAGCTGGCGGATCTTCTGCCTCCTCCTTGGCAGTGTCGGTGGTGTGGCAGCCAACTGAAGAGCCAGCAGGTTGGATGAAAGGCAAGGAGGGGGACCTCCAACCTCCATCAGAGGCTCCAATTCCCAAAAAGGCTGGACAACTGCTGAGGAGACACCTGTGCCTTGGTGTCTCCTTCACTTCACACTTAGGACTAAATGTGGAACTCCCATCTCCTATGCCTAGGTCAATTTCTTGTGAATTTCCTAGGCCTCAATTCCATGAATGTATTGTATCCATTCACTGATACATTCATTCACCTTGTCCCTGGCGGAAGGGACTGTATTCATTCGTTTCCTGGCCAAAGAACCCATACACCTATATATACCCTGAGACTAAAGGCCTAAAGGAGGAGATGGGGAAAGACTGGGAGAGAAACGGAGAGAGCTTCTC
Organism: Arctocebus calabarensis; assembly: GCA_963573935.1. Taxonomy (NCBI): domain Eukaryota; kingdom Metazoa; phylum Chordata; class Mammalia; order Primates; family Lorisidae; genus Arctocebus; species Arctocebus calabarensis. The sequence continues at coordinate 34,288 of CAUYON010053824.1, read as the reverse complement.
TCCCCCCACTAGAATTCTCTCCCTCTACCAGGAGCCTTAGTGTTTTCTGTATTCTTTTCTGTGAAGAGAAAAGAATAAATTCTGTCTTACCACAAGGGGGTGAGGGGAAATAATGTAATGAAGAATAATAAAATACATGTTAATTGAAAAAAAAAAGCCAAAAAAAAAAAAAAAGAAAATCTAACATGTTTGCTATTTACATTATGAAAGAATTTCAAAGGTCTTTAATCTCTACCAGGTCTCTACCAGGATTAAGAGTTTCAAGGTAATCTTCCCAAAATCTCATAGATCATTTTCATTCGTTCCTGTTAGAAAAGTACACTGCTACATCATTTTGGAAACTGATTTATAACCATATAAAATTAATATACTTTGCACCAGTAATCCCAATGCAAAGTCTATGAATACATTTGTAAAGTTTCTTCAAATTTTATATAAAACTATACTAATGACAACAATTTTTGATAGAAAAATACCTTGGCATGACAAAAATGCAGAATATAAGTAAAAGTATCTAAATAAGTTTCACTACATGGAGATTTAAATATTTTTGTTTTCAAAAGGAGGCAAATCTACAGGCATTGATATAGAATGTGCCCCAAGAGATATACGTGTATAAGTGAGGAAAATTAAGGTACAAGACACTGTGTAGAGTTTAGTTTATTTTCTGTGTAATAAAATAAGTGTATATATTCAAAAAGACAGAAAGAGAGAAAGAGAATAAAAGGAATATAACTTTCAATTTTCCACCTTGAGGAGATTAACAGTTAACTGTGGAGGTCTAGGAAAAGCAAAGATGGACTTTTTTTCTCTTAATAACTCTTCCGTTTTTTCTAAAATACAATACACACAGAAAAGTACATAAACTTGAATAAAATGTTTAACAAACATGATAAAATAACCATGTTCACCCTCATCATCCAAGTTATAAAAAGTTAAAGGTACTACCAACTTAGAAGGTCACCTTATTACCTTTGTTGATCCAAACTTCCATTTCCCTGCATGAAGTAACTACCAATCCAGCTTTTGTAATTACTTTTCTTTATACTGTAATGTGAGCCAACATGAAATGTATCATTTTGTCTCACTTCTTTTATTCAACCTTGCGTTTCTGATATTAACATATATTGTTTGCAGAAAGATTTTGTTTCCTCATTGCAATGGCTATTTATCATGTGTGAATATTGAACAGTTAATTTATCCATTTTACCACTGAGAGATATTTTTATTGTTTCAAGCTTGGGGATATTATGAATAAATCTGGCTTAACTGTATTTGTATAAACATAATCATGCACTTCTCTAGTCTACATTATGTCTCTAGGGATGTAAGTTTTGGGATGTGCATTCGTACATGTATAACTCTCCCAAATAACTAAAATTTTGTTTCCAATTTACACTGACACCAATAGACGAGAGTTCCCATCGACTGACATCTTCATCACTCTTAGTATTATAGATCGAGACTTCTCTCGTTTCCTCTCTTTCCCCTCTCTGTCCCACTTCCTCATCCTTTCCTTTTTCACTCCATCCCTCTTATCAAACAAGTAAACAAAACAAAAAGTAAAAATATAAAAACTAAAAATACTGCAGCACTATTTTAGTCAAATATCAAGTGACCCTATACCTTTGGGTCAGCTTCTGTATATGGTCTACTTTTATCATCAGACTGTATTTTGATGAATTATCCTAATTTATTAAAATCATTTTGTTATCAGATATAGATCATCTGCTTCAAACTTTTTTTGTTTCCAGGAGTCTTAATTTCTTAAGCAAAAAATTAAAAGTTAAAACAAAATTAAAAATTAAGTAAAAAGTTTTTTAAAAAGTGTTTTACTTTTCCTGGCTCTTTGTATTTCTATAAACATTTCAGAATCAACTTCTCAAGAAATATCAATTTTTTGTATTCATTTTATGATTTTGTCATTTTTAATGGTGTTTGTTTTAATTGTAGTGAAGAAATTTCTCTCTTATCTTTTTTATGTTGAAATTTTTAAAAGATCTTATAGACAATATCTGTAAAAACTTGTGTTTAAGTTGCTAATGATTAAAAAGCAATGACATTTTGATTATAAAATGTATCTAATTTCTAACTGCAATTTTACCACCTCTGAAACCAAGAAATTATACACAAAACTATAAATTAAGCATTTATGTTATGTAGATGTGTATTTTTCCTTCCCATTCTTTGAGGAGGTCACATCTTTCTGGCCACATAACCCGCAACTACTACAAGGTCTTAGATTCTTCCTTCATTATTCCTGTTGACCCAGAATCTCTTCTCCATAGACTCACCAATTTCCTGACTATATCCATGAATAAGATCTCCTCAGAAACATATTGCTTTATTTATAGTTTGCTTATTCTATTTTCCACTCTACTGTACAAGAAAATTCAAATTTTAATTTCAGAGTTTATTTCTGTACTCATCTAATTCACTAGCTATATGATCTTTCCCATCTAAGTCACTATCATGAATAAACATGCTCCCTAGTAATTTTATTTTCTCCTGACCCTGCCATACAACAGCATCACATTATATTGCCTTTGACGATCACTTAGTCACATGAAACTGGTGACATTTATCATACCTAAAAATAATACTAAAAACATTTTCTTTCTGAAATGTATCTCTTGAACATCTACCATTTCTATATATTTCTTATACAATTAAATATTTCATGCCCTACTCATCTCAAGCTATCAGCATTATTGTAATTTATCTATAATATGCAAAAAATAAAAATAATATGAAGATATTTACAGCTAAAAAGAAAACCTCTTTTTCATCTTACAACTCAACTCATTCTTCTTCTTTTTCTTTTCTTTTTTTTTTTGCAGCTTTGGCCAGGGCTAGGTTTGCACCCTCCACCTCCGGCATATGGGGCTGGCGCCCTACTCCTTTGAGCCACAGACACCACCCTCATTCTTTTTCTTAAACGCTGCCAATGTTGAACATAGATAAGTATTTTCCCATAGACTTGGAGATATTTTTGAATGAAATATTATATTTATGCAATATAGTGTGTATATATATCTTAATTTAGTAATATATGAATGTAATCATACTATAAGAATTTCTTAATAAAATTATTTTGCTTTATAAAATGTGATCAACATTTTTCATATAGTTGCCTAATTATGCACCATAATTTTCCAATCCATTTTTATTTGAGTATTAGAACCTCTTTCTCAATATTAAGATCCATCCTGAAAACTTAATGTCCAACAGTCAACTAGACACCACATCCCTCTGTATCCCTGCCATGCTTTATCCTTAAATTCATTTAAAATATGGAGTATGGCTTTTTGCTCATTTCTTCTTTTTCATGGGAGAAGAAAGGATTGGGTAATGTATGTATACACACACACACACATACACACACACGCATGCACACAGGATGCCAAAAAAATGCATACACATTTTAAGAAAGGAAAGGACTGTGTTAAAATTGTAATACTCGAGTCACATTTGACTTCTGAAATCACAAGAGGTACACAGTAACAATATACAAGATAACAAATGTTACTAGTATATATCGAATCTTACAAATTTAATATAGCTTTCTCCTTTCTTAAAATGTTTATGCATTTTTGACAACCACTTATGCATTTAATTGTATCACCATTAGAAACAGACTACCTCAATGCACTTAACAGATTTTCCTTATTTTATTAAGGATGCTAAATGTGTGCTCCCTAAGGAAATAGGATTTGCAACTACTAATTCCAGTTTCTATATCTACAACAAAATATTTACAAAAAGGTTTTTATATGGCTAATCTCTCTCTTTTTTTCTCTTTCTCTCTGTCTTTCTCTTTTTAATGTTCACCTTTCTCTTTCTTGAGCAGTATATTAATTGGAAGTTGGCATGCATAAAAAAATGGCAAGTAAGAAAATTTTATGCTATAATGCCTTAAAGATTAAATATATCCTTTACTGCACTTGTTTCATTTATTTAACCCAGCTTGTCTTTCATTAATAACTTTATGAAATGCTATTTGGCAGAGAAATACAGAACACAAATATAATGGGGTGGTTTTTTGCCATCTCTCACATTTAAGAACTACCAAAGACAAAGCTACTTGAGATTTCTAAATATGTTCAAAATATAATTATTTCTAATGCTAGTCAACCTTCTACTTTGTTAAAAAAAGAAGAAAAAGAAGAAAAAAATCTACCACAGCTTAGCTATAACTCTGACAATCTTTGCTGGTTAAAATTGAAACTCTCAGAGCGTGACCTGCCATCTCTCTCTCTTTCTGCCAGGAATCTTTGCTATTACTAATTTTCTCCAAGCAATATAATGACCTTAGGACTGATTAATTAGCTGTTGGTTTATATATTTTACAACATTAATTGCAAAAGCCTTCACTGTTACTTCATGGTTAGGTTAACCTTGTTAGTGAGTAGAATTCGAGATGTCTCATTAGATTGCTTTTTTGACATTTTGAAAGGGTTTTAACTCATTAAATGTAGCACAGGTCTTCTATATTACTTTTGGAAGCTTGGTATACTCTTCATATTAGCAAATATGGGCTATATTTTGATGGTCAATTCTTATTATTGTGACTCTCCTATCCACCGCCAGGCAATTCCCTTTTGCTTCAATGACAATTTTTTGTTCAATTTGGTTGTAATTTTCTTTAACTTATCATAATAAGTTATAAAGTTATGAAGTCTTTAGCTTATCTTATAAGTTATAAAGTCTGAATTGTGTTGCCATACAAATTCAGGCTTTAAAAAACACTAAATCCATGTTTGTCTAAGCCTATTATCAGAAAGGCTCCTGCATATTTTGAGAATGAAGCAGACAAAACAGAATACACCAGATTGTTTCAATGGCTGAATAATTTCCTAATAGATAAAATCTTCAAAAACTTTATTAGATATCTAAAACCACAAAAAATGTCTTTATAATTTTAATTTTATTTGTATAAATTTATTTTTAATTGACAAATAATAATTTTGTATATTTAAGGGGTACAATGTGATGTTTTGATCTATTTATAATTTGTACAAAGATTTAATTAAAATGATTAACATATTCATAACCTCACTCAACTTACTATTTTTTTATGGTGAGGATGTTAAAAATATATTCTTTTAACAGTTTTGAAATGTACAATACATTATTATCATTGTGGTCCCCATGAAGTGAAAAAAAAATGCATATTTACTTATAAATGCTTCTCTCATTGGAGTACTTACAAAATAAAATTTAACTTCCAAAATAACTTTTAAAATGATTAAAATGTAACTGGAGTACAAAAAGAAAAATGACTGAAGAATACATTAATTTCTTTCTCAAATTGTTCTGAGATTTGTAGAGCTCATTAATGATTCTCACCTATGATACTTAAAAGGCTTTTCTTTAAGAAAAGTCAAATGCTTAATTACTCATAATAGACATAAAAGAAAATCCAAAAAAAGAAAAATAAAACATATTCCATAAGATCATATACCAAAACATTTGTTGATTAATGTTTTACTGGCCTATCAGAGTTCACAAATAGAATATATTTGTGCAGAGGTCTCATTAAAAGGATATAAAAATATTCTCAGGTCAAAATTAACATTTAAGATTTTTTAATGAGATTTTCACTCAATAAATACGTGTTGATTGATCATGGCTTCTTTTTCTCTCTAGACTTAAAAAGAAAGTCAAGATTGATCTTGCCGTCTGTTTGGCGGCCCCCACATTGCTTCTTTTACTTTGATTTCTGTCTCTAACCTGACTCCCAGTACATGAAAGTAACACAGGGCCTCCGTGCAGTTGAACGCAGACGATGTGCCCATATGTTATAAGAAAAGCCGAATTCCAGGACAGTGACTTCAAGTGTGGCTGGCGCCGTTTCTATCATAGTACAGCATAATGTGAATGCGTGTTTACTTTTATGTATGAAATGTATGTGTACGCATCTATGTCATGTGTGTGTGTGTGTGTGTATGTGAGTGTGCGTAAGTATGTATGTGTAATCTCAGTAACTAAGTTCAATTCTTGATTATCCATGGCCGGGACTACTTTTTCCCCTCAGATTTTTTTCTTATCCCCTTCCCCATAACGTAGGCCTATCATTTTGAGATATTCTTTCTCGTGTGGTTTCAATTGTCTTTCTCATCTTGATTGTGAAGAGAAGCCTCTTTCTTCTCTTTCACAATGGGATTGCTCTCTTCCTCACTAGTAACCATCTTCAAAAGATCCCAGAGCATCTTAACTTCCAATCTTTCCTGGCTTCTGTCCCTGTCAAAAATTTGCTGTCTGCTTCTTGAAAAAGAAAAACAAAATAGCAATGCTATTTCTCTGCATTTAGCCTAATCATTTCAGCTCAGCAGTTCTCAACCTGTGGGTTCTGACATCTTTGTAACAATGAAAATACATCCTGCATATCAGATATTTACATTATGATTCATAACAGTAGCAAAATTACAGTTATGAAGTAGCAAAAAAATAATTTTATGGTTGAGGGTCACCACAACATGGGGAACTGTATTAAAGGGTTGTAGCTTTAGGAGGCATTAGGAAGGTTGAGAACCACTGGCTTAAATGATTGCTTTGGTTCTATCTAAATATTTAATTTCTAAAATTTTGCGTAGTTTCCGTCTAACTAGAAAGTATCAATGGACTATACCTTTATTTTTCCTTACTAATTAAAACATTTTTACCATAACAATGTACAGGTGCAGTGCTGAGTGCTGGAAATACAAAAACATACTAATGAGATGCCATTCATATCTCAAATGAATGTAGGCCACACACTTTGAGTTTGTAAAAGATGTTTCCCATTAGTTGAGATAGTTTTCTGAAGAGCTCTCCTCTCCCTGGGTAGCCTATGTTTAATGTTTACTAAATATTTGAGGAGGATATTTGGGGGAAATGATGTGCGTATGTTACAGATACAAAATTATTTGTTAGTCAACAATACTGAGATCGTATTTCTATTTTTGAAGACTATTAATTCATTTAAATTCATGTTTAGAAGTAGCAATATTTGAAGTTACAAGCTTGTGTCTGTAGTCTAATGAAAGTCATTTCTTTGGAAAGTTTTCCAGCACTGAATTTTTTAACCATGTAGGATTATTTTTACCTTTCTTATTCTTATTTTGCTTAGGGAAAAAAAAATGTGTGGCTGTCATATGAACTGGAAAAATTGAAGACTTTGATACTATTTATAAAAGTTTGTAACTTGAAGATACAGCCTTTCCGATTCAAGTTTGAATTAAAAGGAAAAATATAAAAATAATAAAATATTGTCATCAATTAATTCCAAAGTCTTTTAACTTTCTGACTATATTTCTGCAAAGATTAGCTCTTACAAGAAAATGATTTGATAGAGATGAAATATGTTTGTCTCCATGCAATGAACCAAAATTTCTCAAGCCAGAATTAGCTAAAACTAGAACTTAAAAAGCAAAAATTATAAAATCATTTTCAATTATAGCAGAAATTACTTGACTTTAGTTTCTGTAGGTCATTAAATAGAAAAAATAAGGACTACTCCATATTTATCAGACCTTTAAATTTTAGATACATAGATAATTGTTGTCATCTGTAATGATTAATAAGAAATTTTAATATTCAAAATATAATAAGAAATTTTAATATTCAAAATAGTTTGACATTTTGCCAGATATTAACTTCTAAACTGAATTGTGTCTGTGACATTATGGTGAGGGACTCAGAGCATCAGTGAAGATTTCTATTATTTACACACCTGTGTAACAGATTCAGTCCATCTCAAAGCCTTAATCATGAGAACTTTCCTCCTACTTTTCTAAGAATTTATCACCTTATATTTTTGAATCACCTTGTCAGACTCGACATTAAAAAGAAGGCCTGACAGTACACAAGTTCTATGTGCTTTCAATTATTCAGCTGTCTGTCATCTTCTCTAGAGTCTGGACAACCCAGATCAGCTGAAATGCAGCAATAAATGCCAGTAAGGAAGCCCACCCTCATAAGAGGCATAGAAAGGAATAGGGGGTTAGCAGCATGCTACTTAGTAACAGGACAGCCGTGTTAATTTACAATCTTAGGATAGTCTTTTTTCCAAAGAAGTAGTTGCACTGAGCTCTGCAATACACATTCTCCTTACTCCGTATACACCCTTGAGATATCCCTGCAAGAGAGGATTTTGAAGCCTGGGGATATTTCCAGCAATATTGAAATTAATTGCAGACCAAAATTATCTGATTCTGCAGGACAACTCATGGAATAAAATATGCAGCAGGGCTTTGTGATACTATTTTGGGTTGGAAGAGGGAGTGTTTTCCTCCTTTTAAAATCACTGACCTAGTGATTCCCCTGCCTTTCTGGCTCTTCTTTTTCCTTACAAGTTCAACTGTTTCTACCTAAATACTCATGTCATAATTTCTCAAAGCTCCATTTATGCAGTCATGATACCTTCTAATCCATTTTTTCATCACATTCTATACTTGCCTCTGAAAAATTTCATTTGCACCCATGTTTTCATGATCTGTATACATCTCCCCAGACCTTCAGATTCATATACCGTACTAGTTACATGAAGCCTTGTTTAAATATTATAAGGGCAGCAGAAGTCTAACATTTCTAAAACTGGCTCTGCCTGAGTCCCTAAGTTCCAAAATGCCTTTAACAAAGGCTACTTTATTTTTCCCCTGGAATTTTCTTTCTTCTTATCTTTCTTCAGTTAATTCCTAGATATTCTTTAATTTCATCAATTTCTGGATCTTTCTAGTAAGACTAAATTCTTTTAAACTTTCACTGGACTTGGAATTTCCCCTTCAGATGATCTATGAAAATTTTAATTTAAATCAAAAAATGCACAAACACACACACGTACCAAGGGTCCACTTGAATGTCAGTGTCAAGAAGACAAACACTGTGTAGAGGAGGGTTCATCATTGTACCGCTGCTGTCTATTATTGGACAGAGGGAGATACTTTAAAATCGTGTTAAATAAGTGAGAATGGATGAATGAATGAATAAAGTGATTGTTATCATCAACTAAAAGGAGATAGGAACCTTAATTGGAATGTCATTTTAACTAACGTTTTGACCAAAGTGAAAATCAGGTTTTCTACTAAAAGTGGTCACTACAGCTTATATTTCCAAACAAATCTCTCACAATGTTTTCAAGGGATATTAAACTACCCACTTCCTTTTTTTGAATGGACAAAGACTTGGGAATGAATAATTTTACCTGAAATTACTCACTAAGCTATCACGAGAAAATAAATAGGGTAATATTTTCTTTTCAAATTTTTGTTACACAAATCTAAAAAAATAGTATCACACGCAATAAAATTGATGAAAATTTATCAGCATAGAGGATAAGTATAATTGTCTTAACTGCTTAATATTAATAACCCAATTATTATTAATGTCATAGTTTTATTGATAAATGTACATTTATGGGTTTCTACCTAGAAGAAAGATAGGCTGCTTGGGGAGTAACGATGTAAAAGTGTCCTGTGTGGGTCCCACAGGTGGTATAAATGGACTCAAGATTGGCAGAAACTACCTCAGACATCACCTTAATGAGTAGTGCACTCAGTCTGCCGTCACAAAACCCTGTCAAATGAGTGTCTCATAAACAACAAAAATGGATCGTTCATAGTTCTGGAAAATGGGAGGTCTGAGATCAAGGTCCTGGCAATTCAGTGTCTGGCGAGGGCCCACGCGCTCATGAATAGTGTCTACTTGGCTGCATCCTCATGTGGAAAAGATGCCAGGGAACTCCTTGGGGTCCTTTTTTTAAGGAAACTAACTTCATTTACAAGGGCTGTGCCCTGATTACTTCATCAGACCCTAACACCCTCTAAGTTATTTATTTGGAGGAACAAAAACATTCAGACTTTAGCAAATGTGTAACATTTTCTTAGACTGAAAATAACTGGTGGTTCCTGTGTCAATGCTTCTATAGTCCTCATCAAATTTTTCTACAAATAAGTATAAATCTCATCCTAGCAAGTCTCAGAAATATTTACCTAAACTGGCCATATATCCCATAATTTCTGGAATATTCTACTTTTAGATTCTACTATGTATCATATTACTATGATATTTAGCTATTTAATAAGGGAGTACTTCATAAAAAAATAATAAAGGAACCTTTGTGAGGTTAAAATAGAGGTCTCTTGAACTTCATTCTAGAAATTATATACACAAGATTAAAATCACAGAGGAAAATGAAATGGCTGCCTAGATAATAGTAAAGCTATTAATACTACCCATGATTTCATTGAGAAAGTAAAATACCATTTGTTTTTAAAAGTGTACAAGAATGAAGTTACTTTGGGTTTAAGGATATATTATACACACTGTGAGGAATAGGGCTATAGCCATGCTATTAATGTCAGAGTTGTAAAGAACTTCAAAATTAAATAGAATTATGTATTAAGTCTTGGCTCCACTACTCATCAAATGTAAAAGATTTAAATGTAGATTATTACTTTTTCTTATAAATCATCTGTAAAACAAGATTAATAGTGCTCTCTTTTGTTACTATGAGAATTAAATGAGGTGATTTAACATGCATAGCATATATTTTTTAAACACTCAAATTGGAGGTGATTTTAATATTAATTTGATATTACTGCAAAAATTCTAAGATAATAGTAAAATTTGGTCTCCTTGAACCTCTGTTTGCATGCAAAGCAAAGCTCCAAAATCCAAATCCAAAATTTACAGACATTTACAAATAAATATACTAAACAGAAATGATAAGAAAACAGGAAAATAAGAAGAGGATCTAAACATTATCAAAGACTGTTACAGAAAGCAGAAAAAATGAAGTGGTGTCCGAGGGGCCTGAGAACGGAAGACATGAGTTAATTTGAGAACCTAGAAGGCAGGGAATCTAGCAAACTTCTGGTATTTCTTGAGCCAGAGTTTCCTTCCAGGAAAGGAAGGGCAAAAAATCTGGTAAAACTCAACAGGGCAGTGACAGGTGATATGCCAGAAAGAAAAGGCAGGTCTAAGTACAAAGGAAAAAAGCCAGGAAAATCTCAGAAAGCCACCTCTGGAACCCCTCACCAAACCAGAAATGAAGTAAGAAAACTAAATACATTCACATCTTTGTCCTTATTCCACGAGGCGGGGGGAGAATGTTCAGTAGAATAACACCAATGCAGAACATGTAAGAACAGGAACAATCACCCGTAACACAGATCACAGTTCAAACCTGCTTCAAAATTAACCAAAGACCTGAATAAAAGTTATAAAATATTAAATAACTACATACGTTATAATTAGTAAACCTCAGAAATGTTGTGGCAGAATTTCAGGAAGAATTACAGATGAAAGAAAAAGTTCATTTCAGGAATGGAGACAAACCAGAGGACAGAAACAAACAAATCAAGAAAAATGACAGACGATGCCTTCAAAGAAGTTGGAAAGGAGAAACGGTGTAAAAATGAAATATAATTATGAAAGAAATAAAAATTATTTGAGAAAACTGACAAATACTAAAAATAGATTTAAAAACTCTGATGCATAGATAATTGAACCCTTGATAACTTCAAAGGCAGCAAACTGACTGCATAATAAAAAATACAATTTAAGGAACACATTCTTGAAATTAAAAGCAAATGAAATTGCACATCAAAAGAGCATGTCAGCTGCCTATTAATCTAATAATATAGCAATCAACACCACCATATAGATTAGTAAAAATAATAAGGCTTAGGCTTGGTGCTCATAGCTCACTGGTTAGGCCACCAGCTACATACACCAGGGCTGGCAGGTTCAAACCCTGCTAAATAACAATGACAACTACAACAACAACAAAAAAATACAGGCATTGTGGTGGATGCCTGTAGTCCCAGCTAACTGGTAGTCTAAGGCAAGATAATCTCTTAAATCCAAGAGTTTTAGGATTGCTGTGAGCTGTGACGCCAGAGCTCTCTACTACCGAGAGTGACATAGTGAGACTCTGTCTCAAAATTTTATATATATGATAACATAAAGTTTAAAACATAAGATTAAAAACAATAGCAAAAATGTTAGGAAGAAATATTGAATGGAAATTAGATTATCATAAGATTTCTGACAGCAACATTTTATAACAGAAGAAAATGGATCGCATATTTAAGATATGTTATGGAGAAAAAAATGTGAACAAAATATATTATATGCAGAAAAACTCAATTCCAAGAGTAAAGGGCATAGATAGCATAGCAACATGTAAGAAATCAAGGCATTTCTGGTTTTCAGACTGTGTCCTGAGAACTTCCTAGAGAATGAGCTTCAGACAACCACCTTGACCGGAAAGACGACGTCATAAAGACTAACAGTGGGCATTAAATATAGTAACGAAGTTTGAATTGAGAAGACTCACTATATGATGGCTATCTGCTCTAACAATATAAATATGCCAAAAGAATTTTTACAAAAATAGAAATAATTTTTAAATTATTTTATTAGTTTTTATAATGCTAGTATTTCAATACCAGTAGTATAAGCAAGTTTTATGGACAATCTGGGATAAAGCAAATTAAATGGTTGGTTTCTTCAACAAATAAATTTAAAAGGAGAAAAAAGAGGATGGTAATAGAAATGGTATAAGTTTTTAAAGTTTCAATTTTAAAAATTGGACGAGACTAAGTATTAGCATCTGTATCATTAAATGATAAAATATGAAATACAACGAAGTAATTACCATAAAAGTCAAAGTAGTATTTGCTTTTTTTAAGAGACAGACAAGGGGCTTATGCAGGGGCTGGCTATGTCCTGTTTCTTGACCCAAGTGTTTGCCTTATAATAATTCATTAAGCAATATAAAATTAGTACTTCTGAAACCATTTCTGTCTGGTAAATATTGAGGGCAAATAGGGATAAGTGAAGATTTGTATCTTACATTTTTATAATATGGGCTCTAATATTCATTTAATTTCTGACAATGTCTAAAGAAACATATTACAAACAAAAGGAAATATCTTAGACATAGTGGTTGCCCATGCGAAAATAACACCTGGGTATAAGATTTTGTGTTTTTTCCTTTTCTTTAAGGCTTGACGTGAACGTGGAAAATGACTGCATCCCTTGCTTTTCTTCCATCTGAAGCTACATTATGCCATTTCTCTTCTCCTACAACGGAGTTTACAGGAGGCACGTGTTTCTACTATTACAATATGTTCAAGTGCGACTGAAGAACCATAAATTTAACGAATGTCAGTTGAAAAGGTTTGTGAGATTCCGCCTTGATGATAGTGGATTGTGCCTGGATGTCCAAGATTTCCACATTTTCTGTGTATTAGATAATTTGAATTAGTGCCACCTGAGTCAGTTGGATGATCACCAACTATCCATTTCATTTTCTGTTATGAAGGACAGACCTACCAACTTAATTTTCAGAGGCGAGGGATTTTCTATATATATATATTTTTTGCTTCTGTCTTTTTAATTAAAGGAGAATAACATGTAATTACCAAAAAAATGTAATTGTAATGTTTACATTTCTAATTATTTCAAACACAAACCCATTCTTACATTTTCTATAGAACAAGCCATGCCTGTCCTTGATCTTCAATTTCCTTTCTCAGTTCATTACTTGCTTCAATACTGATTGTGCTCTTTTAAAAAATTTCTATTGTTTCATCATAGAAAATAGTTCCATAATTCAGATAATTTCAAATAAGTTCCTTTCAAGTATCTATTATATTTTCTCATGCTTGGTAAAATGTTAACTTATTTATTGAAAATCATTTTTTAAAATAATTTCTAAAATCACACCATATATAAATTTATAGTTCATATATTTATCTAGTCTACATTCATGTTTATATTTAACAAAAAAAGTAGCATAGGGGTTTAAGTCTCTATTACAAGAAGTTAACAAAGATAGAAATGAATGCTGTGTTTTATCTTCTGTGTCTCGCTAGCAAACAGAAGCCTTAAATCCACAGAGGTAGCTATTACAAAATCCTGAGTGGAAAGAGGGTGATTTTTGTTCTGTGTTGTAATGTTTCTAGTCTGTATTTTTAAAATATACACTATAAGAAAATTCAAGAATTTAGCTCTGTCCTGAACCTTGTTAATTAATTAATTAATTTATCTATTTATATATATTTTACCACATGTCAGGCTGTTCATTTATTTTTAAAGACTGTCCTCCAACATGATAGATTGAAGTACTTGTTCAGAAAGGGCAGCTGTGTCTCATCAAGTAAGACTGATCCTCCTGGAATTTATAGTAGAAACCCATGCTTCACGATTATTGTACAAGTTACACAAATTCATTATGCATCAAAACAAATCACACATACCTCTTTAGTGACCCTCATTACAGGAGGCACCCCTCATTTTAGAGTCCCATTTATCTCCTTTCCATACTCAAGTTGCCATCTGGTGAGTTTACGGATGGAGATTGTTATATTTATATGAAATCCAATTGAAGCTTAACAGAAGCAAGTTGTTTTACATGCCTTCAATTAACATTACAATTAGCCATCCCTCGGATATGAGAGTTAAAAACTGTGATGACTGCATTTAAACGGTTATATAATGAAATCAAAATCTCAATTGTGGAGAGTAGTCAGATTGTCCCCATATGCATAACCAGAATATAGTCAAGTCAAAGGGTGTGATGTCTGTGGTAAAGTTAAATTTTTATCTTTCTCTGGTAAGTATGCAAGAGCATGTGTATATTAACACAACCCAGAATCCCATAACTACCCACACAGAGTCAATGCAAGACCCTACCTCAGAGCCTCCGTCACTATACATAAAAACAACATAATAAATACTGCTTAAATGCATAAGTCAAGGGCACATGGGACTATTTTTCTCATGAAAGACCATATAGGTTTTATGAGCCTAAAATTAAAATAAGTTTGTGAATATTTATTGATGGTAAATATATGCCTATTTTTAGATCTTTGCTTCTTATAGACTGAAAAAAATGACATGAATCTTTAGTATGTGAGCAGTATTCCATAATAATTCATTGACTTTAATTCAATAAAATATGGATAGAACAACTGTCATATATTAACTGTCAATATTACTCTTTTACTGCCTCAGTTTCCTCATCTATATCATGAACATAATATCACTCCGGTTAAATTTTTGGTGAAACCTCAAAATGATAGTGCTTGCAAAGCTACTTAGTTCATGGGGAGAGAAAATTGAGCTGAAAACCTGCTCATAGAAGATTGGCATATTATTAAATAAAAACAGCTGGTGGATGGGATCTTGACAATTGTATATATTTGGGGTGTACGTGTGTATGTGAATGTGTTCCTCCCAAAAACTTAAAACCTTTAGCAACTGGTAAATGAATGATGGAAATAATCTCCTATTCCAAGTCTAATTTTCTTCTAAAATATATTCCTACAGATCATATTTTCCTTTATTATTAGAATTGCGAGGATTATATGAAATGGACAATTCCAATAAGTGAACACCATGGGATAAATGTTTACATGCCACAAGCTTAAAGGTAAATTGGGTTGTGTTTTTGCAAAGATGAGGTGAAATGTATTTTGCTTTGGAATGTATTAACATAGATTTCATAACAGACATGGTATTTCTATCCTCAAGTTTCTTTCACAAAACCTGTAACACTATACTTTAGTATTTTGTTGTTCTTTTAAATTAACTTTATATAATCTAATGCATTGTTTTTCTTACTACATCTGTTCTTCTTGCTTTAAAATATTTTAGGTTCATCCCATGAATTCACTTTGAGGTAGTTTCTTGAAAGCATTGATAGAGGTGTCTCCCCTTGACTTTTCCATTTGATTAATAGAAAATAATCACTTGCTCACTCTCGTGTGGTTTGGTTAATTAACTGATATAGGCAGCACAAATAATTTCTACTGCAGTGTACTTATTATTTTAAGAATGATGTGAAAATTAGTCTCTTACTACATGATTAGATTTTTTAGATCTGGTAATGAACAAAAATAGTCTTTCTGTGCCATCTTTTAATGTGCTTTTAATCACCAACTAAATAACAAAGAATTGTCTTTTAAAATAATTAAGACTACATATCGAGTCTCCATAGGATGTCAACAATAAAGGGGTTAATGAAGCATCCAATCATCATGGAAACCATCAAAAAAAGTCTTGCTTTAAACAACCCAAAGCAATTTCCACAATCTAAATGCATCTGTGCTAGAATAATTTCCATAACATCAGAACATTTTTCATCCTGCAGAGATTACAAGACGAAAAAGAGGGAAGCTTACACATGATGGCAACTCTTATGTAAGTGAAGCCAAATATTCAAATGAAAAATCTGTCAAAAAAAGCCAAGCTATTACAGTTTCACAAACCATGCTAAACATCATGGCATGACCTCAGTCATGGCACCATTTAGAACCATGAAAGAATGCTACAATGAAAGATTCCCATTTACATATTGTACATAGCGTCTCAGAATATTAATAAAACCTTCCTTATGTGTTAAAGTAATACACTCCATTTGCCCCTCTATAATCCCAAATCAATTCAAGCCTCAAATAAAATACATATTAATTACATCTCTGTGAACCTACATGGTTGTAGCCATGAATGGAAATAACACAGCTCTAAATAAAATGCAATGAATGCTTATTTAAATGGTCTGGAGAGAGAAATGGCCACAGCAAAAATTTTGACAGTATATGGGCTTTTGTTGGTAGATTTACTTAAACTCATCAATACATTTTATTCATTCGTAAGTTAGGGTAAAAAGTATAGTACTTGGAAGCTGGGTTTCATTACTTACTAGCTCTATCATGTAGAGTGTTATTTACCAATTGCCTTAAGCACCAGGCCCAGAAAGGTCAAAGAGTACAACAAATTCATTTGCTTTTAATCCTTCATATATTTATTACCAAATACTATTAGAAAAATAGTGCATGATATTGACAGAATGTAAAATGTACAAAGAATCTCTCTGATCTTCAGTTTTTAATCCATGAATTTGGAGAAATAGTACACATGTTGTTATATGAAGTAATAGAAAATGTGCATATTGCCAGTAAAAGCATGATAGGCACATAACAGATGTTCGTTAAATAGGAAATAAAGAACCATTAAATGGTAGATAAAGACTTCCTAAAGAAGACAATTCAATAACTCAATACATTAAATGGTTACTTAAGAGGATTTTGTTCAGCACCATGGATAAGAAATGGTAATACAGTACTTGCCAGCAGTATTACCATGAAATACAAATTCACATTTATGTATTAGCTATGATTTAAATGAAGCAAATAAGGTCAAATTATAAAAGCCAAAAATAAACTATTTTAGTCTTTTTTGGTTTTACATAATTATGTATTCATAGACACTACAGAACTTTACTTAATAATTTCTAAAAAGACACTTTCATGTTCTCTGTTTCTAAAAAAAAGCACTTTAGCTCTAGTACCATTTATTTCTTGATATTTGAATAAATGTTGGTATAAATTCTACTTATTATCAGGAGTGGGCCAGAGAACAATTAAACATGGAAACTAAAGCCATTTCCATTTAATGTCACTATAATCAACATGGAAAACCAATTTGCAGACCCAAATGATTGTTTTTCTCTTACAAATGAGTTGTTTTGGCTGAGTACACCATATAAATGTTCTACTTCATAGACGTGGTGCCAGTCAGCTTGCATTTATGATGGGAATGGAATCCAGATTTCTCACAAAAGACATTTCCATAGAGCCAAGAGTGAAATGAAGAGGTGCTATTTTCTAAGAAATTGTTAAAGAAACAATAATCATCCTAAAACTATTGTTAACAAAGTAGGAAATGTACAGAATGTACACATAGCTTCAGTGTATGATTTAATTTTGAAATTAGCCTTAATCATGTGTTTTCTTCCTGAAACTGTTCTCAAGCTTGGACAACACTCAGCACCCTTGAGAATCATTGGCATTTTGCAGAATATACCAAATGAACTAATTTCAAAGATGCAGCGAACATCAAGGAATTATTATATAAATGTATTGTTTACACAAGCCCACAACAAAACCATAGTACATCAGGGCACATATTTGCATTTGGGGGTATATTTTATGTACGTAGCTTCTAAGACAAACAATATTCCATATTTTAATAAAATGCACATCTAGTATATCACCTCTCCTTCTTCAAGTCTGCTATTAGTACAACAATGTTACAAAATAAATGATATAAGTTGCATTGTTATTTTTTATGGATACATAAAATATACTAGATGTCAAGTTATAATATATCAAATATATTATAAACATTTGTATGCATTATATATCAAATTAATGATTGATATGACATATAACATACTTATATATTTAAATATATGTAACATGTAATACAGTAATGTATATGTAAAATATAAAATGAATAATATATATAAGTTGACGTTTGGCTCAGACGTGGCTTTTATGGACTATTGAATATTTAGATGACATGATACTTTGATCTCATAATAGTTTGATTAAAGAAACAGAGTTGACAATGAGCTCTGTGGTTTAGATTTTCTATAATTGATCATATTCATATAGTCAGAATTGGTACTAACTTGTTCACAGCAATTTATCATCAATAATGTCTGAAGAGTTTAATGATTTAGCTTTCAAATTATTCTTCTTATACTTTAACAAGTGAATCATTATTTTATGTAATTATTTTTAAAATAATTAAAATGAAATTATTAATAATAAAAAGTTCTTAAACAAAAGTTCAACACATAGTTTCAACCATCCATGTTTTGTAAGCTGTAATAAGAATTAAAATAATTATTATGAATAAAATTTAGGATTAAAATATTACTGATTTACACTTATTTATCTTTGTTTAAAACACTGTACTCATTTCCTAACAGAATTTTTTTAAAGCATCACATCTCTTTTAATATTTCCAAGATATGTAGATATATCTTTGTCTTTTCATATCTTATGCTTCAATTAAACCAACACATACACACAAAGTTCAATTAATCTATCTGTAGTTTGCTAAGTTATAAGGTCTAAAGATGATTCATAGTGTAGGTAAATGTAGGTGCTGAGTATTAAGTGACAATTGTATTAAAATACAAAGAGTATTTTAAAAATTCATCTTTTAATCAATTAATAAAGAATCACAGCATATAATGTTTGCAGGCTTTAATCAGTAAGTAAAGAATATGTAAGTTTTAACAGAGGCTATTATATTGAATCTGAAAATACGCTGTAGTCATCCATGGTTTTTGAACATGCAATTTGATAAAATTCTCTTATTGTGTGCATGTTCTAGAACATATGTGCCTGTGTATGTACATATACGTTTTTGCTGTACAAAAATAAAAATATTTCATGAAAAATATTCCTTACACATTTTTGCTGTACAAAAATAAAAATATTTCATGAAAAATATTCCTTAAGTAATAAACTCATTGTTCTACCATAGCTATTTTTAAATCTCTTTAAAACATCTGTATACCTTCCACCCTAACATTCAAAAATGAAAATTGAGAATAATTGACTAGATTGCTCCAAAATTGCTTTAGGTAAGAAAAAATGTGTGTGCAAAATATAGTATTATGTGGGAAAATGTTAAATCATAAAACTATCAGAAAAATAATCCTAATAAAGGTAATGCATTTTATATGGGAGGTGATAGAGCCAGGAAGGTTAGAAATGCAGGCTGTGAGGACCACCTGCCACGTGAATTTGGGTAGCTTATCTGCTTTTCAGTTCCTTTATCTGTAACATCATGATAATAATCTCATCTAACTCAGGGCATTTCAGAAAATTTTATGTTAGAAAAGTGCTGAATTCATGGGAAGAGCCTAATTAATACCAGGAACTGTTGTTATTTTGCTAATCTCACCATCACAAGTAAATTCTAACTTATTGCTAGCTTTACTTATTTTCCCCCAAAGATGATGATGATGATGATGGTGATGGTGATATTGTTCATTACTATAAGAGTCAATAGATGAAAAGTTTCTTCAAATTTAATATCCTATTGGAAATATTAGTTGGCCAATTTTAATGTCATTAGCTTTTCTGTTTTATTCTGCTAAGTATACAGTCACTCAACTCATGAGCAGAAAAAATAACCAAAGGCATCAAAGGTCTGTAGGAGACATGCAACTGGAAATTAATGGATAGAATTAGAGTAACTAAAACTTATCAATTTTTCTTTGGGATGTTTTCCGTCACAATAGCTAAGATGTAATATCTGAAACTGGTGGATTTTTAAACATAATCATCACCATTTTGAGTATTAGGTGATTTTAGTTCCTGACTTTTATTATTTTTTTTAATTTTCAGATTTTAGTTTCTGACTTTTATTTACAGAGTTGTATAAGTTATAGCAATATGATTTTTATCAAAATTTGGTGTTATTGGAATGTAACTTAGAAATCATCTTTTATAATTTTTATAAGGTAGCTATTTATTTTAAACACAATATCAAACAATTGAGGAACAGCCACATAAGAATCTTTGTTTTAAGACAAACCAACATAAATACTTGGATGCAACTAGTCACCATATTTCCTAAGTGTGTAACAGTGGTTCCACTTCTTATAACTGTATGGCTC
Source organism: Arctocebus calabarensis (assembly GCA_963573935.1). Classification (NCBI taxonomy): domain Eukaryota; kingdom Metazoa; phylum Chordata; class Mammalia; order Primates; family Lorisidae; genus Arctocebus; species Arctocebus calabarensis. The sequence goes on along the minus strand of CAUYON010053824.1, from coordinate 13,812 downwards.
ATGAGTATTCAAGAGACTTCAAAATGTGGAGCCAACGCATGTCATAAAATGGTCCTTTCATGCCTTTGATGTACAAAGCAAATCAGCCTGAAACCGTCAGAGAATTGCCATGACAAGGGTTGGACAAATCTCAGCATGATCAAAGCATTCTAAGCCAATGACATTTGAAAGGAAATTAAAGCTTTCCTCCACTGAGATTTAGCCATCTTCTAAACAGAATAAATGTAAGAATGTTAGATGGATGGATATGTTAAGTACAGCTAGCAGTCCCTCAGACCATCACAATGGTGCTTCATTTATGAAAGTAGTGGTCACTGTGTCCATTTAATATGATGGAACTCCCAATGCAAAGCTTTTATTGTTATTTTTTGGACTCAATAATTCACCCCCAAATGAGACATTACAAATTGAAAATATTGTTTAATTTGTTTGTCATTGTAGATAAGAGATTATTATCCAATCTTAAGGACAGAGTTATTGAGAATTACTCTTTTATTTATCATGCTGCAAAAATAATCTGATAATGAAACTAATGTAACTCTTTAAAAATAACTCTTAAAATGAAATTAATGCCTTAAAATACTTCAATGATTCTACTGACAGTAACTACTTATCTGGGACAATAACTGAAGTGGTAAATACATTATTATCCCTGACATGATCAGAGGTTAAAAGGACAAATTGTAAATTCAATGCTGGCATTTGCTTTGCAAAGCACATCTTCTTCAAGTATTGTCTGATATTCTAAAGGACTATTCATTCTGAGAGAATCTAAGCACTGAAATATTCTCAGTATAGAACCACATTGATTGTTTTGTAAATGTTAAATAGTACAGTGAATATTATATAAAATGACCCTGAGAACTACTTGTTCTTACATATTCAAAAATAATTGTGTAGTGTACTAAGTTTGTTCTGTTGTAATTTTACAGATGGTCACTCACCAAAGGTAAGTAGAATTTGCATAAAGCAAAAATATGAGAATCACATCTTGATATGTCTAAGTACTCCTTGCCCCCCTGGAATAGAGTCGAGCAGGTTTATATATTGGTCATTATACTTTTAGTATTTGTTTATTAAGTTAAAAAACTTCTGTACAGCAAAGGAAATAATCAATAGAGCAAATTGGCAAATTACAGAGTGGGAGAAAATATTCACAAACTGTAGTATATGTGATAAAGGGCTAATATCCAGAATCTATAAAGAACTCAAACAAATCAGCATGAAAGAAAACCCCACCATTATAAAGTAGGCAAATGTTTATTGCAGCCCAATTCATAATTGCCAAGTTATGGAAGCAGCCCAAGTGACCATCAACCCATGAATGGATTAATAAACTGTGGTATTTGTTTACCCTGGAATATTATTCAGCCTTAAAAAAAGATGGAAACTTTACCTCTTTTATGTTTACATGGATGGAGTTGGACCATTTACTCTTCTTAGTAAAGTATCTCAAGAATGAAAGAAAAAATATCCAATGTACTCAGTACTATAATGAAACCAATATATAATCACCTACACTTTCACATGAAAGATAAGACATAACTATAGCCCAGGATGAAGGATGGATGAGGATGGGGAGAGGCTGGGAAGGAGGAGGTTAGGTGGCGGGAAGGATATCAGTGGGACCTCACCTATGGTGCATATTGCAAGGGTACATGTCAAATCTGTTAAGAGTAGAGCATAAATGTCTTAACACAATAATTAAGAAACTGAGGTAAAGGCTATGTTAACAAGTTTGATGTAAGCACTCCAAATTGTATATAAAATCAGCACATTGTACCCTATAAATGCATTAATGTATATAGTTATGATTTAATAAAAAAATTAAGAGAAAAAAGTAGGCAAAAGACATGAACAAAAGCTTTTCAAAAGAAGATAGATAAATGGCCGACAAACACGTGAAAAATGTTCACCATCACTAATCATTAGAGAAATGCAAATTGAAACCACAAGGAGGGATCACGTTACCCCTGGTAGAATGGCTTTCAATAAAAAGTCCTAAAACAATAGATGTTTGGATAGTCTCTCTGCATCCACAAAATCAGATGTGTATAAACACTGTTGGTGGGACCACAGGTGAGCACAGCCTCTATGGAGAGCAGCATGGCCATTTCTCAAAGAACTACAAGTAGGCCTACCATGTGCTCCAGCATTCCTACTGCTGGGTATCACCCAAAGGAAAGGAAAACATTTTACCAAAGAGAGAACTGCACTTCAACATTTATTGCAGTACAATTAACAACTGCAAAAAAGTGAATTCAACCCCAGTGTCCATCAATTCATGAATGCATTAACAAAATGTGGTATATGTATACCATGGAATACTTCTCAACCATAAAAAGGAACAAATTAATATCTTTTCGCAGCAATTTGGATGGAACTGAAGGACTTTATACTAAGTGAAATATCTTAAGAATGGAAAAGCAAACACCACACGTATTCTATAATAATTTGGAACTAATTTATGGGCATACATGGACACAGAAAAATGTAAAAATCTTTGGAAATCAAGAAGGACATCCAGAAGGAGGCAGGAAGAGATAACAACCTACCTACTAGGTACAATGAACACTATTCAGGGGATAGACACACGTACAGCCCTGAGACAGGCACAGAAAAACCATCCATGTGGAAAAAACATTTATAACCTCTTAATATTTTGAAATTAAATAAATAAACAAACATTAAGGACATTCATTTAATCTTTGCATGAGAAGATTGTATTCTGATGGAAAAGATGGGCACATAGTTGCAGAACCCCTAGTTTAATGTGACAGAAGAACCTTTATGAGTCTATGGTTTGGATAGATTCTTACGAAAAATGTGGAAGTTGTAACAAGGAAAAATAGTGATCAGAAATGTGATCCTAATCTTTAATTTGTTACCTTCTGTGTAAACTTGGGAAATAAAGACATCGGTCCTTAACTCAGGTAGCTGTGAAAGAATAAAATGAGATAATGCATACAAATCCTGATAATCAATTAGGTAAAATGAACAAGTCTGCGGATCTAGCACAACACATGAGAACTATAGGTAATAAAATTGTACTGTATTTGGAATTCAGGCTTAGTGAGTAGACTTTAGCTGCTCTAATAAAAAGAGTAACTATGTGAGATAATAGATATGTTAATTTGCCTCACTATACTAATCTTATATATCCTATAGCATTTTGTTGTATACCTTAGGTATACACAATAAAATTATTTTTCAAAACCTGATAAATGTTAAGTTCCCAATAAGCATATAACAATTGTCATTAATGTTGATAATAATTATTGTTATTGTAATAGTTATTGTTATATTTTCAGATTGACAAATTTTATTGTTCTCTTTATTTCTTATTTTTAACTTAGGCTTTGGAAGATAATTATTTTCCAAAGATATATGAGGGTTTAACCATATATATTTGATGAGTCAAACAAAACCATATTTATCTGATGAGTAAATAGTGCTTGAATTTGTAACTAGAAATGCCCACAATATTGATCAGGGTACCAACTCGGATTGCAAAAGTTTTTAATGAAAAAGTTCTTAAGGAATTCTGTTCCAAAATAAAATAGAACCATTGCATGTCATTTATTTGTTTTTCTTTACAAAAGAGAAATAAGCTCAGAAAGTATACGGAAAAATAACAAAATCAGGCCTAAGAGATATCCTGTGATTACCGATATTTTTTTTTCTTTTCCTTTCTACTCTTTAACTTGTGGTATTCAAATATAGTACTTCCTTTACTATCCTTTCCAGCAGAAATAAAGTGAATTATTTGCAGATCCCTCTGTTATTTGGCTGTTAGATTTTCAAACTTTTTTTCAAATATGTTATCAGATACTGTGTTTGCAATAAACTATTTTTGCAACTGACAAAACTGACATATATATATATTGTTGAGTATCTGTCAGAAATAGACTTTTCTTCTTAGTAAGGATATCTCTCAGGACTTTCTCTGTACATCCTAATATGTGGCTGGATGAATATATGTTTGGAAATCCTACCAACTCTATGTCATAAATTATTTTTGTTATATTTTCTATACTTTATTAAAAAATCTTGCTATTGTGTTTTTTAGTTAAACTCAAGAGTATAATATTTAGAAACAGATAACCCTGCTTACATTGGAGACAAATGAGTTAGATACACCTTACTTTGAGGTTTGGTGTCCTCATGAGTACAAAGTGTCACAAAAGTCATCCCTACGTTCACCATACATAGGAAAAGGGGGAATTATAGCCCATGTAATTATGTATAATACATAATACTTGGTAATGATAATAAATGACTATGTTACTGGTCTTTGCATTTATTACCTTATACTTTTCATCATTATTTTAGAATATACTCCTTCTACTTACTAAAACTATATAGTGAACTGGAAAATAGTCTAGGCAGACCCTTCAGGCAATATTCCCGAAGAAGGCATTATGACGGGGATGACAGTCCCATGCATGAAGACATTCGAGTGGGACACACATGGAGGTGGACGGCAGTGAGTCTGAGCTCCTAACTCTGTGCTGGCCTAGGCTAAGGTGTGTGTTCATGTCTTAACTTTTTACAAAAACATTTTAAAAAATAGAAAAAAATCTAAAATAGAAAAAAAGTATAGACTAAGGATACAAAGAAAGAAAATATTTCTGTGCAGTTCCATGATGTGTGTGTGCTTTAAGATTAGTGATATTACCAAGGAATCAAAAGGTAAATTAAAAACATTATAGTAAGCTAACTTATTACTGAAGAAAGAATTTTTTATGTAAAATCAGTGAATGTAGTCTAAGTGCATGATGTTTATAAAGTCTGCACCAGAATGCAGTCATGTCCTGGGCCTTCACATTCCCTTACCACTCGCTGACACCCAGAGCAACTCCCAGCTCAGAAAGTGCTGCTCAGGGTAAATGCCCTATACTGGGATACTATATGAATACAAATGCCATTTATATTATTTTTTATTGTACCTTTTCTTATTTTATTCATTTATATTGTTTGGCCGGGGCTGGGGTTGAACCCGCCACCTCTGGCATATGGGCCGGAGCCCTGCTCCTTAGAGCCACAGGCGCAGCCCAAGTACCTTTTCTTATTTTTACCTTAAGCTTTTCCATGTTTAGATATCCAAATACTTTCATTTTGTTCTGATTATCTACAGTATTCAGTATATTATAGTGACGTGCTATACATGTTTTTAGCCTAAGAGGAGTAAGACATACCAGATATTCTACTGTGTAGTGGCTATCCCATCAAAGTTTGTGTAAGTACACACTGTGAGATCTGCACAATGATGAAAGGCCCAACATACTTGTTACACTTTTAATTACGTAAAGTCAATCATTACATACTATATATTGACACTCCGTTTATATACACACACACACACACACAGAAAATATAGGTTCACGAACTAAGGAAATCATTTGGCCACTTTCCATATTAAAGTCTTTGCTTCAGCTGGAAAAGGGACAAACAAAATAAATCATGTCTATAAAAACACAGTACTACAAGACAGACCATCTACAAGATACAGACCATCTCATTTCTGAGAGATTATTTTAATTTTGATATCAGAACAAGAAGTGGAGATGAAAGCGTAATATTTTATGCAGTCTTTATATCTCACATTATGTCACAAGAAATTTTACATTCATTTTACTTGGAATGTATTTATTTGAAAATAGAGGAAAAGACCAGCTTTCAGTGCCTCTGATAAAAGAGGAATGTGTGAGATAGTATTTTGTTAAATATTTTGGGCCTGAAGAGCATGTTAGGTCACCTTGTTCTATGGCTCTAGTATCTATATTATCCCCACCTATCTTGATCAATAGAAGAATTCTGTTGTGAATGCCACATCTAACAAGAAAATGTCAGGAGATTGTGAGCCCAAATCAGCAGCATTTGGATTTTCAAAACATGTTTATTGATAGAAGTGGGATAACGAGTCTGGTAAATGATTTTCATAAATATTTAGAATATAATAAATCTTAGTTTGAGAACATGCTGAGGTATGTCTGCCTCTTGAGATTCTGGTTTTTTAATTCACTCATACATCTAATAGATAAGACTCATTAATTAATTTAATACTTGGCAAGGAGAAGGGAGTCTCTTCTAACCTTCAGCCAATAATATTGATGAAAGAAAAATATTATAGCTATATTAGTATTAGATCTTTTGACTCTGAAAATCAGTTAAAATATTGAAATTAAATCTACAGCAAAAGAAATATTGTTGTTTTGTTCTGTTTTTATTAATTGAAGGTTAAAATAGTAACTCCCTGAATTGTATATGAATCATACTTACAGGTTTGTAAAAGACTTTATGAAATATATACATACATATATACACATAAGACTTTAGAAAATAGGCTTATCAATTTTTATCATAAATTTAGAAAATTATCATGGAGGCAAAATTGCACAATGTTGTATTGTGCTACACATTCGTTTCAATCACTCATTCTATGAGTTTATAATATTAATATAAGTAAAGTCAGGAAGTAAAAATGCCACAAAGGATGCTTTGAAGACATTGTTTGAATCAAACTTTCTAAAATTGATGATTTTTATTAAAATTAAAATTAGTTAAGGGATGTCTTATTCTTTATGCCCAGCCAATTCAAATGCTTTTGAAGAAATTATTCATAAATTCATAGTTTGTAATGATATAACCATTTATGATTATGTAATGATTAATATTTAAGGTACACCTGGCTATTTGGTTCGATTACAATTTAAGTGATAATGTGATACAATGAGTATGTGTGAAAGTTATATTTAAAAGTCTTAACAAAGAATGACTCTGGACTAAACATGTACATCACGCCACTCTCTAGTTTAAATATTTTCATATGTGTTTCGAAGAGACAAGGCTAATGTCCGGGAAGTATTCATTAATTGGCTATATATAGTATATATAAGGAGTATATAATACTACTCCTTATCTAATTTGAGTTACTAGTATCATCTATTTCTGATAGTTGAATGGATATTCACTAATTGAATATTTTTAAAATAGGAAAAAATGATGGATATTAAATGCGATAAAATGATAGATATTAAATGCTGAATTTAGAAGTAATTAACAGAAAGAATTTTATGCAACAATAGATAGTAGATTGATAATCCTTGTGTATATGTGTCTAAAAGATATGTTTTTAAAGTACCAGTCATTAAGCATTTAAAAAGAAAACAAAAAACTTGAGGTTGTATAACACAGGTCAAAAAACAAGGCTCTGGATTCCAGTAGAACTGGGTTAGAATTGGCTCATCTATTTCCTAGTTTCATGGTCTTTTACAAATAAATTTAAAATGTTTTGATTAAATGCAAATATAAATAAACCTATATCAGAATTTCATGAAATAATAAATGTAAAGGTCCCTGTTTCATATATAGGTGTAATTTCAATAAATGTTAGCTATAACAATAATAGATGTTAACATTTGATATTTAAAATATTTAACAAAAATCTAGGCTCCTCCTTCTCAGACATTCTTTCTTTATACAGTTTCTCTCTCTCTCTCTCTCTCATAAAACAGTCTCAAGCTCTTGCTCTGGGTAGAGTGCTATAGCATCATCATAGCTCACAGGAACCTCCAACTCTTGGGCTCAAGAAATGTTGTTGCCTCAGTTTTTCTATTTTTAGTAGAGATAGGGTCTTGCTCTTGCTCAGGCTGGTCTGGAACTCATGAGCTCAAGCAATTCTCTGGCCTTGGCCTCCCAGAGTGCTAGGATTATAGGCATGAGCTACTGCATTTGACCTCTTTATAAAATTCTCTTTCTAAAGATCTGCTACAATTATTAAAAAGTCAGAATCATTCTGTTTCTTCTGTTAATTGAAATGCTATTTTTGATTATTATCCTCAGACAGTAACTACAGTCAATATATGGGAACTAACTTTACATGATTGTCAACTGACCACATTTCAAATGTTATACCAAATGGAAAAAATGTGCTTTTCATTTTTAGAATATATGTATATGCTTATGCAAGTGTGTGTGCGTGTGTGTATCCCAGAGAAGTTAAAACAAACCAAGAAATAGAAATAGCTCTGGCTCTGAGTCACCATTGTTTTCATATTCACATCCCATGACTATGAGCTCTGATGAATTAACAATGCAGTAGAAAAGCTCTAGGCCACCTACCCAGGCCGATTATGACTTTTAAGAAATTTCTTCTTCTCCCATTCACATCTACAGGTTTGGACTACACAAGATCACCTCCCTGGCTAAAACCAATTAAGTGGCATAGATACCTAACCCATGCTGAAATAACCAAGTTTCCTTTTCAGGCATTTTTGAGTTAGATGACAAGGGTTTGAGTCAACCGGCTGGTGGTTCTAAATGCAACAAAATTTCTCTTCTGAATAAGCGAGCAAGCTCATTAGAAAAATATAAAAATTAAAAATGAAACAAAAACAAATGACCAAATATTAATAAATAGTGAAAGCAGGCGGGTGGCACCTGTGGCTCATTGAGTAGGGCGCCGGCCCCATATACTGAAGGTGGCAGGTTCAAACCCGGCCTCGGCTGAACTGCAAAACAGAAAACTAGCCGGGCGTTGTGGCAGGTGCCTGTAGTTCCAGCTACTCAGGAGGCTGAGGCAAGATAATGGGCTAAGCCCAAGAGTTGGAGGTTGCTGTGAGCTGTGTGATGCCATGGCACTCTACTGAGGGCAGTAAAGTGAGACTCTGTCTCTACAAAAAAATAAAAGTGAAAGCAACTGTACGGTGAGATAAAAAATAAACAAACACCACAGGCAGAGAGAGCAAAAACCAGCAGAAATTTGTAGTATGCCAGGGTTAGTTGATGACTTTCTGTTTTCTGGTTCCTATCCTTCTGGGTCTAAACCACAGTTCTTAGATGCAGGTAGTGTGAAACATTCCTGTGTCTATAACACAAGTTAGTTGTATTAATATATTATGTCAAAACCATCCTATGCAATAATCCCCATTGAATTCATATATCATGCCATGGCTGTTTCAACAAGATAATACATTTTTCTACTGAAATAAATGCACATCATAAATGAGAAGAATGTGTGGATTTGATTGCTCATAGAAAAAAATGGCTGTGAAACACCTTTTAAATAGCTTACTTACACTTGGGAGTCTGAGGCGGGTGCATTGCCTTAGTTAATGGGTTCAACACCAGCCTGAGCTAGAACAAGATCCCGTCTCTACAAAAAAAATAGACAGTTGTTGTGGTGGGCACCTATAGTACCCAGTTACTTGAGAGGCTGAGGCAAGAGGATCACTTGAACCCAAGAGTTTGTGGTTGTGAGCTAAGATGTCATGGCACTCTACTCAATGTGACCAAGTGAGACTCTATCTCAAATAAAATAAAATAAAATAAAATAATAAATAGCTTACTTACACTTTAATAATAAAACTTCCAGCAGGGATCCTATTTCTGAGCCACTTTTTAAATTTAAGATTTTATAAAGTAATATGTATTAGAGATACATACTATTGATTTTGCCAGAAATATTAAAATAGTTAGGTGAGTTTCTGAACAATAGAACTACATGAGAGTCATAAATGATTTATAGAGGTTATTAATTTCACTTTCTAAGAAATAAACCATTCAATGGAATTATTTGCATCTCTGTACAATTTAACAATGTGCAATTGGGTGGCGCCTGTGGTTCAGTGAGTAGGGCACCGGCCCCATATGCTGAGGGTGGTGGGTTCCAAACCGGCCCCGGGCCAAACCACAACAAAAAAAAATAGCCAGACGTTATGGTGGGCTCCTGCAGTCCCAGCTACTCGGGACTCACTCTACTCGGGCTGAGGCAAAAGAAGCATCTAAGTGCAAGAGCTGGAGGTTGCTGTGAGCTGTGATGCTACAGCACTCTACCAAGGGCGACAAAGTAAGACTCTGTCTCTAAAAAAAAAAAAAGGAAAGAAAAGAAAGGTGCAATTGAGTCATTCTTTTAAAAAACAACCTAAAACTTGCTTCACTCACTAATATTTTAAAAATATACATAGCAACTTTTTATGACTTTTTGTGTTGCTTTTCAATATAAAACTTGAATCAAAATGCATTCTTGCTGTTTGAAATGACTTTTGATTTTTACCTATTGTTGTTAATTATAGTGATATAACAAAGGCCCCTCTGTCTATCTCAGTTTATGTTGTCCGTTGGCCCAGTGGTTCACATTACTTGCTAAGAACATGTTTCATAGCTTTTTATTTACACAGATCACTATATAGTATAAACAATTATGGTTTTTATTAGCCATGAGAAAAAAAATCAATATACCACATAAAATCTAAATAAAATTAAGAGTTTATCAACATGTAGACTCTGTATCTAATTTCATGGATATTTCCCTAGCATATCCTAATTTAGAAATGTCCTCATAGGCCAGGTGCAGTGGCTTATGCCTGTAATCCTAGTACTTTGGGAGGCCAAGGAGGGTGGGTTGCCTCAGCTCACAGGTTCGAGACCAGCCTGAGCCAGAGCAAGACCTCATCTTTAAAAATAGCCTGGCATTATGGCTGGCACCTATAGTTCCAGCTAGTTGGTAGGCAGAGGCGAGAGAATCACTTGAACCCAAGAGTTTGAGGTTACTGTGAGCTATGACACCACAGCACTCTACTGAGGGTGATAAACTGAGACTCTGTCTTGAGGAAAAAAAGAAAAAGAAATGTCCTCACGAAGAAGCATATTTTGCAAATTGAGGTAATTTGACCTCAAGCTTGAATAAGATTACTTTGACTTTCTGATATTGGGCCTTGGATTTCTCTCATTTGAATGTGATACATTTAAGAAAACAGTCATGTTTTTCTAACTCTTCTAATTTATTGTCTAATTTTATGTTATGTAAATTATGTATGGTTTAATTTATGAGAGGAAAAAATATAAATTTTGAGTAACCCACTTACCTGAATCCTTAGCAGTTAAAACTTTTCAGCAAATAATAATATTCCTTTGCACGCCTAAAAAGGATTTTTCTTCCTAACCAATTTGCATCTAGGATCTGCCTCTTATTTATATATTCTTGGTAGAGAGAGGAGTCTTGGGGATATTATTTCTATTTAATTGTAGAGAACACCCTCTCTGATGAAGTTAAGTTACATTTGAAGGTCATTTGGCTAGCTATGAAAAACATTGTATAAGATTTCAGTTCTTCAATTGATAACCACACTAGCTCCAGAGACCAAACATATTTATTAGGATATCACTACCCTGACAAGCCAGATTAGGGAAAACATTTGAGTCTCTCTCCAAAACATGTCGTGGGTCCATCCATTTTTCTCCATTCCTAATCTCACCTTGATTCGGATTCTCCATATATTGATGGGCTCAAAGTTGGTCTTCCAAACTAGTGAGCAGAACAAGTTTCTTTATATTTCAGTCACATGCCCAAGTCTCTCTAATAAGAGCTACGTGACTCTCCCATGGTCAACAAACTAGTCAAATGCATGGTCTGGGGAAAAGCCATGTTTTTCTGCTTATTAGATTCCTGAGTGAAAATCTAAACTCCCAATGGGTACAAATTATCATGCAGTGTCCAGCAAAGTGTCTTAAACATAGTAAGTTCACCATAAATATTGATTAAATTGAGATAGATACAGAGACTAACATCTTAAATTATTAATACCTTGCCCCAAATAAAATGTGGTTGTTAAAGGGCCAGCAAATATCCAACACTAAGTACAGAATACATGTTCAGTTAAAACTGAGTTACATGTTGAGTAAAATAAAATTAAAAAAAGTCAAATGCTAACTACAGGGTACGCAGTTACATGTTGAGTATTGTTAGGAACTGCAGTTTTAAATTTATGGTCTGAGATGGGCAGCTTCTTAATGTCTTCCTATTTATATTGTTACCTAGTATATTTAGGCAAACCTCTTCTAGCCAAGACATTGTGGATGTAAAGAAGTAAAATCAGGCTTTTAGCTTAACCTTAATTAATGCTTTAAGGTCGAATGAGCCCTTTAGCAATAAGTGTCCTCAACTAGATAAACCTCTGTGTCATAGAAGGCCCCCAAACTCTTCTCCTTCTGATCTTTCTCCATACCAGCCAGCTGCTGCCTGGCAGTTCAAGAAGACAGTGCTTAAAAGGACTTGCAAGTTTGACAAAAAAAGTTGGAAAAATTGATTGGTATTTAGAGTTTAGTGGTCTCCTATGGGTATTCCTGGGTTTCTGTGACTGATTTTGATGAAGTGCTTTTATTTGTCTCTCTACCCTGAGACTGCAGATGAATTTGCAATAGAGCAGCATGCCTCCTGTTTAGCTTTGTCAGGCACCACTTAGACATGTTATAATTTATTTTCCAGGAAAAATATTTCTCATGAGGGCTTCTGGCTAACACAGTTATAAAGCAGCTGGCTACTGTTCAGCCTGTTGTCTGTTGGCAGCTGGGCTTCCCTGTAAAGGCTGAAAAGAAACACAACTGGAGAGGGAAGTTCTGGAAAATGGGTGGTGGGGTCCCAAACTCCTACGTATGTAGGCTTGAATCTCCTCTTGCTGGCAGCCTTTGGTGGTTTACAACTTTGCAAAAATCCTATTAAATTGGACAGGGCGGGCTATTTTTTTCTTATGTGTGCTTGTGTTGGTACAGTGGAAACTATCTTCAACAGGCAATTGGCTTGTTCTAATCATTATGAAGACCCAAAACTGCCGTTGAAAATTGATTATATCACCTAGGTAATTTTTTTTTCCCTAACATAGAAAACTCTAGCTAGAGCTTCAGGTAATTATTTTGCTCATTTTAAAAGAAGATATTTAAAAAATCTTTAACACTAAATTCACACACTTCCCGGGAAAATGTTCACTTTATGAGAGGTGCAGAGGAACTGAGATTAACTGATATTAATGTTCTATGTTACAATCTCACTCCAGGACATGTTGACTGAGTGGAATAGGCAGTAAAATTGCCACGGAATTTATACATTGTTTTTCTTTTGGGTTAGTTATACATAGTGTGTCATCAAGTCTAAAAATGCACCAATTATAAGACATTTTAATGTACTACTAAGAAATTAAAAAATCTGCCATATAAACCAAATATAATGCATTTTATTACTTCAGATTTGTTATTTATCACATTAAATTCCCATATCAAAAAAAAACAGAAAGAGCGCACATCAGCAACCTAATGAACCAGCTCAAGAAATTGGAAAGGAAGAGCAATTCAATCCCAAACCTAGCAGAAGAAAAGTAACCAAAATTAAATCAGCATTAAATGAAAGTAAGATTGTACAAACTATTCAGAAGATAAACAAAACAAAAATTTGCTTCTTTGAAAAGATTAGTAAAATCTATCAAGCCTTGGCCAGATTAACTAGAAATAGAAAAGTAAGATCTCTTATAACCTCAATCAGAAAAGAAAAAGAAGAAATAGTAAGATACTACTGAGACACAAAAGATCATCAATTATTACTACAAAAAACTATGCCCAGAAATTTCAAAACATGGACAAAATGTACCAATACCTGGAATCACACCTCTCCAAACTCAACCAGAAAGAATTAAAAAAATTGAACAGATCAACATCAAGCGCTGAAATTGCACCAATTATACAATATCTTCCAAAAAACAGAGTCCTGGACCAGAAGGTTTCACACCAGAATTCTACCAAAACTTCAGAGAGGAGCTCAGACCTATATTGCAGAAGCTATTGCAAAACATAGAGAAGAAAGGAAGCATCCCCGACATGCTATTTTTAATGAAAGAGTTCTTTTAGGGCGGCTCCTGTGGCTCAGCGAGTAGGGCGCCGGCCCCATATACCGAAGGTGGCGGGTTCAAGCCCGGCCTCGGCCGAACTGCAAAACAAAAAAATAGCCGGGCGCTGTGGTGGGCGCCTGTAGTCCCAGCTACT
>CAUYON010053813.1:0-11215 GCA_963573935.1 Arctocebus calabarensis | reverse complement strand
TGAGACAGAGCCTCAAGCTGTCACCCTGGATAGAGTGCTGTGGCATCACAGCTCACAGCAACCTCCAATTCCTGGGCTCAAGCGAATCTCCTGCCTCTGCCTCCCCAGTAGCTGGGACTACAGGCACCCACCACAACGCCTGGCCATTTTTTGGTTGCAGCCGATATTGTTGTTTGGCGGGCCGGGCTGGATTCGAAACCATCAGCGCAGGTGTAAGTGGCTGGTGCCTTAGCTGCTTGAGCCACAGGCGCCGAGCCTGGTATATCTTCTTTCCTTTCCTCAATGTCATGATTATGTGGTATTCCATTGATGAGTATACTACAATTTACTGATCCCTTCTACTGCTGATGGCCATCTGGGCTATTTCCAGTTTGGTGATTACAACAGATTTGTCATGAACCGTCTTTTAAGCATTTGGGTGCACTCAAGACAGAGGATATATGCTTAGCGGCAGAGTTATTGATCAAAGGGTCTGGCTGTTATCAACTTTAGCAATTATTTTCAACTGTTCTCCAAAAAAGTTGTACCAACTTCTATTCCCACCATCAGTGGATAAGAGTCTCCTGTTGCTTCATATCCTATACTCCATATTGACACGAAAAATAACAAAACAGGTAAGAGGTCATGTGGTGACAGCATAAAAATATGTAAAATGAAAAATAACGACTTGTTACACAAAGGTTATCACCATCAACAATTTCATGAGTATCTGCCCATAAAAATTAGGAAAATTGCTTAAAGATTTTTTTAAAAAATGACAGTTTGGGCGGTTCCTGTGGCTCAGTGAGTGGGGCACCAGCCCCATATACCGAGGGTGGTGGGTTCAAACCTGGCCCCAGCCAAAACTGCAATAAAAAAAAAAATGACAGTTTGTGGATATTTCTAAAGAAAGAGGGAACATTAATGAATTAAATATCTGCCACGGGTGACTATATTATCTCTGTTTATTAGGGCATTCATAGAATACTTAGTAAGCACCCATCATGTGCTAGACTCTCTTCTAGAAGTTTAGGGTACAGTAATGATTAAAAACCTTTAGGCCAGCTTGGCTCCTGTGGCTCAACGGGCTAAGGCGCCAGCCATATACACCTGAGCTGGTGGATTCGAATCCAGCCTGGGCCTGCCAAACAACAATGACAGCTGCAACCAAAAAATGGCCAGGTGTTGTGGTGGGCGCCTGTAGTCCCCGCTACTTGGGAGGCGGAAGCAAGAGACTTGCTTGAGCCCAGGAATTGGAGGTTGCTATGAGCTTTGATGCCACAGCCCTCTATCCAGGGTGACAGCTTGAGGCTCTGACTCAAAAAACAAAACAACAAAAAAAAAACCTTTAGGCCAGGCACAGTGGCTTGTTCTTGTAATCTGAGCACTTTGGGTGGCCGAGAGGAGTGTGTATTGCCTAAGCTCAGGAGTTCGAGATCAGCCTGAGCAAGAGCTAGACCCCATCTGTAAAAAAATAGCTGGGTGTTATGGTGGGCACCTTTAGTCCCAATTACTCCAGGAGATGAGGGAAGAGGATTGATGAATCCAACAGTTTGAGGTTGCTGTGAGCTATAATGCTCTGGCACTCTATGTACATAGGGCACAGGGTTTTCAAAAAAACCCCAAAACCAAACAACAAAAAAGAAACCCTTGGAATGGGCAGTGCCTGTGGCTCAGTGGGTAGGGTGTTGGCCCCATACACCAAGGGTGGTGGGTTCAACCCTGGCCCTTGCCAAACTGCAACAAAAAAATAGCTGGGCTTTCTGGCAGGCACCTGTAGTCACAGCTACTTGAGAGGCTGAGGCAAGAGAATCACCTAAATCCAAGAGCTGGAGGTTGCTGTGAGCTGTGACATCACAGCACTCTACAGAGGGTGACAAAGTAAGACAAAGTCTGTCTCTTAAAAAAAAAAAAACCTTTGGAGAAAGGTGTGGCCATCCTTCATAGAAATTTAAAAAATTCCTGCCCTATACAGTTTATTTGGGGAAGACATAATAAATAGACTTGTAAAATGTATGTGAGATGGTGTTAAGTGCTAAGGAGAAAAATGAAAGAGGGAGAAGGATAGGCAGCCCTGGGGGATGGCTGCAAGAGAGGCCAGGGAAGGCCTAATTTACAAGGTGTTGTTTGCCTGCAAGAGTGATTGGGCAGAAGATGGAGCATGTGCAAAGCCCCTGAGGCATATCAGGGGCATTCGAAGACCATCTGGGAGGCTGGCACGACTGAAGGCATGTGAGCAGGGGGAGAGGGTGCTATGTGAGGACAGAAACACCACCGGCTGTGACCGTGTGGCAGATTCTTCAATGACTTAGTGAGAAGTGATCGTATCTGAGATTCACGTCCAAGGTGGAGCCTGCATATTTGCTGATGGTTTAGAGGAGGGGTGTGAGAGAAAGAGGGGAGTCAAGACCAACTGGAAGGAAGGGATAACAGCTCACTGAGACAGGGAGACAGAGGGAGCGAGTTCTGAGAGTACCCAGACGAGGGGAGAGTGGCACGCCTGCCACCCAGGAGCAGGAGTGGGTGTGGACAGAGGATCCACGAGTCTGAATTTAGGGGAGAGGTCAGTTGGCCAGAGATATGTCTGGCATAGATGGATTTTAAGTGATGAAACAGAATGTCCTCAAGTGTCCAAGCACTGTGGGGGGCTTCTCTGAAATTCTGAGAGGAGGGTGGGAGGCAGAACCTGCACAGGAGGGAAACAGAACAAGGGAGAAGAATAAGGAAGAAGTGTTTCCAGCAGAGAGGGATCACGGGTACTCAACACTGCAGAGAGGCCCAGGAAAATGAGTTCTGACGAGGGAATATTGGATATAGCAATTTGAAAGGAATTCGTGGTAGAATTAACAACTAAAATGGCATGGGTTCAAAGGAGAATGGACGGAGGGGAGAGGGAGCATTATTTATTTAATAGGCAAGGTCTCACTCTGCCACCCAGGCTGGTATGCAGTGGCATGAACATAGCTCATTTCAACCCAGAACTCCTTGGCTCAAGATGATCCTTCCCCTGAACCTTCAGAAGTCTTGAGATGACAGGTGTGAGCCCACTAGCAACTGGCCAGAAGGAACGTTCATAAACAGCTCTTTTGAGAAGTTGTGCTGAAAGGGGGCAATAGAAATGGCCTAGTATTTGGGGCAAGAGGGCGGCCGAGTAACAGCTTCCTTGCAACTGGGCATGGTGAGACTGGGGAAAGAAGACTCCAGGCATCTCTGGCTGGTGGGATCTGCCCAGAATCATCCTTTTGGGGACACAGGGAGTCAGCGAGAGACTTCTGGACCCCACGAGAAGGACAAAAGCAGTGGAGAACTGGCAACTGTTTGCGTGTGTTCGTTCAGTCTGATCCCGCTGGCAGCTGTAAGACTGCAAACTGGAAAGGCCTGACCTGTGAGCTGTTTTGGTTTTTTTTGGACTTGGCACTCAGTTGAACTACCTTGGGAGAACTTGGGCAAGAGTGCAGAGGACTTTAAGTGTTGTCTAGGGCCCTGGACTGAGCCATGGAGCTGGAAGGAGATAATAGTGTTCCGCTGTGAACCTCGCGGAGCCATTGTGGGAGAACTGCCCTGGCAAGCTCTGCCCTCAGAGTTGCAGAGCAATGACCAGGTGTAAGACCTTAGGCAAGTAATCTAGTGACTGAGCAGCCTAAAGTCAGGGACCGAGACGCCTTACAGCCTTGGCCCTCAGGGAAATACAGTGAGACTAGTTTGGGCTCACTTGGTAAGTGGGACAGCCACTTCAGGAGTGATCCTAGCGACAAGTGCTTCCTGGGAAAGCTTCTGCTTAGCCAAGGTTAGCAGTTTAAAGTGCCTTTTAAGCAGGATGAGGAGAGATTTAGGCTTTCCACCCTGTGGGGTTTGAGAAATCAGCAGAGGCCTCCAGTCTCCATCTCGTGGCTCCATCCCAGCCATATCAGCATTGTGATTAACATCTCATACCCCAGAAGATCACCTGTTGCCAAGACAATATTCAGCAAGATATATACACTTTTTTTCTCTTTTTTTTTAGAGACAGAGTCTCACTTTGTTGCCCTTGGTAGAGTAGCATGGCATCACAGTTCACAGCAACCTCTAGCTCTTGGGCTTAGGTGATTCTCTTGCCTCAGCCTCCCAAGTAGCTGGGACTACAGGAGCCTGCCACAACGCCTGGCTATTTTTTCAGTTTGGCGGGGTTGAGTTCGAACCCACTACCCTTGGTATATGGGGCTGGCGCCCTACTCACTGAGCCATAGGCGCCACCTTTTTTTTTTTTTTCTTATAGAGACAGAATCTCACTTTATCGCCCTCAGTAGAGTGCCGTGGCGTCACACAGTTCACAGCAATCTCCAACTCCTGGGCTTAGATGATTCTCTTGCCTCAGCCTCCCAAGTAACTGGGATTACAGGTGCCCATCACAATGCCCGGCTATTTTTCTGTTTTGCAGTTCGGCCAAGGCTGAGTTTGAACCCGCCACCTTTGGTATATGGGGCCGGCGCCCTACTCGATGAGCCACAGGCACCTCCCCCCCCTTTTTTTTAATTTCAACATTTTCTCTCTAGATTTTTCTTTTTTTTCTTTCTTAATTTTTCTAGTTTAAATATAATTTTCCATTGTTACCTTCTTTAACAATTAGAACTTCATTTTCGCTAGTGTTTCTATCCCTATTATTTTGTTTTCCCCCCAATTTTATCCGGTAAAGTTTTCTGCTTGCTTGTTTTGGTTTGATTCATAGCATTTTTGTATTTCCTCTGTAGTTGGTGGAGGTGGGGTACTGTGTCCAAACAGGCTAGCAAAGAGCTGCTGACCTCAAGTGAACCACCCAACCCAGCACACCCAGAGGTTAGGGGTTTTTAAGGTTGGGTCAAAGTACCCTACTGTACACCTATATTGCTCCTGTCTCCCTCTTTCTTGGCTTCTCTTCTTTTTGTCTATATTCCCTTTTACTCACCCCCTCTCCTTTTTCTTTTTTCTTTTCTTTTTTCCTCTCTCTGAATCCCAAAAATCACTCAGCCCACTCCTCCAGCCCTCAGAAAGACTCCCTATTCAATAAATGGTGCTGGGAGAACTGGACATCCACATGTAAAAGACTGAAACTGGACTCACACTTTTCCCCACTCACAAAAATTGATACAAGATGGATAAAGGACTTAAATTTAAGGCATGAAACAATAAAAATCCTCAAAGAACACATAGGAAAAACACTGGAAGATATCGGCCTGGGAAAGACTTCATGAAGTCTGCTGTGGCTGAAGAGACAACAACTAAAGCAAATAGACAACCTACACAATGGGAAAGGATATTTACATATTTTGAATCAGGCAAAAGCTTGCTAACTAGGATCTATAGAGAACTCAAATTAATCCACATAAAAAAGCCAACAATCCTATATATCAATGGGCAAGAGACATGAATAGAACCTTCTCTAAAGAAGACAGACGAGGCTCGGCGCCTGTGGCTCAATGTACTAAGGCGCCAGCCACGTACACCTGAGCTGGCGGGTTGGAATCCAGCCCGGGCCCGCCAAACAACAATGATGGCTGCAACCAAAAAATGGCTGGCATTGTGGCGGGCGCCTGTAGTCCCAGCTACTCCGGAGGCTGAGGCAAGGGAAACGCCTAAGCCCAGGAATTGGAGGTTGCTGTGAGCTGTGATGCCACAGCACTCTATCCAGGGTGATAGCTTGAGGCTCTGTCTCAAAAAAAAAAAAAAAAAGAAGACAGACGAATGGCTAACAAACACATAAAAAAATGCTCATCATGCCTAACTATTAAAGAAATGCAAATCAAAACAACCCTGAGATACCATCTAACCCCAGCAAGAATCACAAAATCTCTAAACTGCAGATGCTGGTGTGGATGTGGAAAGAAGGGAACACTTTTACACTGCTGGTGGGACTGCAAACTGATACAACCTTTTTGGAAGGAAGTATGAAGAACCCTCAAAGAATTCAAGCTAGAAGAACTCACCTCCCATTTGATCCTGCAATCCCATTACTGGGCATCTACCCAGAAGGAAAAAAATCCTTTTATCATAAGGACACTTGCATTAGACTGTTGATTGCAGTTCAATTTACAATCGGCAAAATGTGGAAACAGCCTAAATGCCCACCAACCCAGGAATGGATTAACAAGCTGTGGTATATGTACACTATGGAATACTATTCAGCCATTAAAAAGACGGAGACTTTACAGCCTTTGTATTAACCTGGATGGAAGTGGAACACATTATTCTTAATAAAGTATCACAAGAATGGAGAAGCATGAATCCTATGTACTCAATTTTGATATGAGGACAATTAATGACACAGTGGGGGTAGCGGAAGGGGAGAGCAGAGAAAAAGAAGGAAGGAGTGGGGAAAGGAAGAGCAGAGAGAGGGAAGGAGGGACAGGGTAGGGTCTTGGTGTGTGCCATACCTTTTTTGGGGTAAGACATGATTGTAAGAGGGATTTTAACAAATGTGATCAGTATAACCTGGTTTCTTGTATCTTCAATGAATCCCCAACAATAAAAAAAAAAATAATAATAAAGAAATGGCTTAGTAACTTGAGGGGAAAGCGAAAACAATGTAAAATGGGAAAGTGAGAGACTGGCTAAAATAATCCCCTGGGTTTTGCAAAGGGACCTCCCTCCCATCCTTGAAAACAGGACCACATCATAAATAATTGTCTAGGGTAGTGGTTCTCAACCTTCCCAATGTCATGGCCCTTTAATGCAGTTCTTGTGGGTTGTGACCCACAGGTTGAGAACCTCTGACATAGGGGAAGCATTTTCTATGGAGTTAGGACACAATAATACTGGGGCTGTTAGCCACACCATTTTCCAAAGGTGTAATTGTTCCTGATCACTTTTCCCCCTCTGGAAGGGATCAGCCTGAATCACTCAGCCCACTCCTCCAGCCCTCAGGAGTATCTCTAGTCCAGCATGTGGTTTGAGTCAGGTTATTTGGGTCCCTGATCTGGCTCTGCCTCCCAGACCACAGGGCAGTGGCCAGATCATTGCACACTACACACACCCTGCAACCCTGCATGCTGGGGCTCAAGGGATCCTCCCACCTCGGCTTCTCAGGGAGCTGGGACAACAGGCACTAGTAACCAAATTGGAAGTTCATGAACTTTTTATTTATTTTTATGAAGAAAAAACGAGTCTTACTTTGTCACCCTCATTAGAGCACAATGGTGTCATAGCTCACAGCAACCTCAGACTCTTGGGTTCAAGCGGTTTTCTTGCCTCAGCCTCATTAGTACTTAGGACTACAGGCGTCTGGCATAACACTGTGCTATTTTCAGAGACGGGGGTCTCCTTCTGGCTCAGGTGGGTCTCATGAGCTCAGGCAATCTACCTGCCTCGGCTTCCCACAGTGCTAGGAATACAGGCATGAGCCACCAAGCTCCGCCTGAACATTTTAAAGAACAGGATATTTCTAATGCTTAATGTTATAGGAGGGGTACCCCTATAACATGGATGAGGACCTCAGTAAGTTCTAGTTATAGTGCACTCATCACTGTCTGGGAAGGGTTTAGAGAAACATGAGGGAAAAGGAACGTCCTAACTAACAAATCGGCTGGGCCCCTTGTGTTTCTTATCGTCACTTAATCCTCACGAAGGTCAGGAAAGTATTTTATTACCTACATAAGGCTCCACATCATGTCAGATGTTCCAAGCAGCTCACTTCACAGTCACAAAGATGTGGAAATAACCCAAGTGCCCATTAACACATGAATGGATTAATGAACTGTGGCATATGTATACCATGGAATACTATTTGGACATAAAGAAAGATAGACTTTGCATCTTTTGTTAACAATCCTGGATGGATTTGGAGAGTATTCTCCCAAGTATTACAAGATTAGAAAAACAAGCATCACATGTACTCAATGCCAATTTTAAACAGAGATTAACAATCACAGAGCCAGGCTGGGCGCCTGTAGCGGCTAAGGGCCCAAGGCACATACACCTGAGCTGGTGGGTTAGGATCTAGCCCGGGCGTGCCAAACAACCATGACAACTGCAACAAAAAAATAAAGGGGCATTGTGGCGGTGCCTGTAGCCCCAGCTACTTGGGAGGCTGAGGCAAGAGAATCGCTTAAGGCCAGGGATTTGAGGTCGCTGTGAGCTGTGATGCAACCGCACTCTACAGAGGGTCTCTGTCTCAAAAGAAAAAAATCAGAGCCACATGAAAGAGAGAAAATCTCAAATTCAACATTAATCTCAATTAATACATTCGTGTGTTAATGGACACTTGGGTTATTTCCACATCTTTGTGACTGTGAAGTCAGCTAAAACTCTGACTTTACCTTTCATGCCTAAATTATATAACCCAACCTTTTGTTCCCCCATATTAATCTGAAATTAGAAAGGAAAAAAAGGTGGTGTTCAAACATGCTTGGTGCCCACGATGCTTCATGCTAGGAAACTAAACTTAGTGTAACACAGCCAGGACATCTGAGAGAATCTGGACTACCCTCTGTCCCTGGGAGTTTTATTTACATCATGCTGTGGGCTGCGTCTGCGTCTAGTTCCCCCAGCGTTACCCACCTGAGTGTAAACAGCTTGTCCAAATTGGGGATCTTCAGTTCCAAGGGTTTAATTTTTTTAATATGAGTACAAATCTATGTGCGCTGTAGAAAATGTGGGAAACGTCAAACTGCATAGGCAGTAAAACAATCTAATTCCAGAAGATTAGGGTGACTGCCTTTCCCCGCTTTGGTGTAGTTTTGGTGGATTTTGCATCCCCTGACTGGGCCTGGACTCCACCCCAGGGCACACCACTGGGCATCTTAGGCGCCACCGCCCGCGCAGCACGTGCACACCCCAGGTCCAGGCTCGCAGAGAAACCTGCAGCGGGCGGTGTGGACAGACGCCTCTTCCGCCCCGCACCTCGCGTCGCGTTGTGCCTCTACAGCAGAGGCCCCTTCCCGTTTGGTACGCCCATGTGCTTCCCGGCGGCAGCCATAAATCTTCTTTTATGGCCGACTTCAATGAGAGCCGCTGGGGGGGGGGCGGGTTTCAGGCTCTGAGGCCGGGCCTTCCGCGTTGACCCGCTGCGGCCGCCCCGGCACAGGGCAGGCAGCGAATCGCCGGCGCTGGCGGCAGGGAACGCCCAGCACCAGTGTTGCCGCCTCGCGGGCAGGCGAGCCGCCGCGTCCGCTAGGCTTCGCGACTCCAGCTGAGCCGGAGGGCGCCCTCCGCGCCGCACGAGGGTCGGACGCAGCCGCCGCGGCTCGCGGGCCTTCCCCACGCCAGCGCCACCCAACCGCCGCCGAACCTTCTGGAAACGGCGCCCCAGCACGGCCCTCGCAGCCGCCGATCCAGGACGTCCGCAAGAGCCAGCGGCGGCCTTGGCTGCCCGGGGAGCGGCCCGGGGGGCGGGGTCTGCAGGGGGGCGGGGCCCGCTCGAGGAGGCCGCGCTCGATTCGCCCCCGGCGCGCAGACCCCGCCTCTCCGGCTCCATGGCTCCGCCTCCGCCCTCCCCCTCCATGGCGCCGCCCCGGCTCATTCATTCCGCGCCCGGCCTGCAAGACACCTGCGCTCTTCCGCTGCCGCCAGTTGCCGCCGTCGCCGCCAGCATGTCGGACCCTGCGGTCGAGACGCCGTCCGCCATCCAGATATGCCGGTAAGACAGGAACTTTAGCGGCGCCGGCCAAAAACGCCCGGCGCCGCCCTGGGCCTGTCCTACCCGCCCTGCGGTCCCAGCCCGCAGATGCCGCCCCCGCCCAGCCCGCGGTCCCCATCCTCTGATGCCGTGAGGGACCGGACAGGGTTCGCCTTTCGGCCTCCTGGGGCCGGGATGTGTCTGGCGATGCTGCAGAAGTCAGGCCGCCTAGTCGGCCCCTCCCGCCGGCCTCCCGGCAGGGCGGCGGCCACGGGCACAGGCTGTTGGGCGAGGAAGGGGGCAGGGACGGGGTCCTGCGTTGAAGGTCGGTGCACAGCCCCCAGTCCTATCGCCTGTGAACCTCAGCCCAGTGGTCCCGCTTGGCCCCTGGAGGGTTCAGTATTGTTACCTCGGCGGTTATGTGGAGCCAACCAAAGCCCCCAGAGATGGAGGGCGGGTACCCAGAGCCGCGCGCGCCCATCGGTGGGAGGGGGCTGCGGATGTGATGTTCCTTTCCGTGGACTGCCTCGGTTTTGAGAGAGTAGGTATACACAGGGAAGAACAGATAATACTCTTGGCCTCAAACAGTTTGTTGCTGAGAAAAGGAAATGAGTGGTCCACTGGGCCCGAAAACATCTCACACAATAGGGGCCAAGGGTTTTCTTAGCGCACCACCCCCTACCCTGCGTCCTTCCTCCACCGGGTACTGAGTAGATAGATGTAGACTCCCAGAGGAAGCTGTAGACATGAACTAGCTCAGTTTCCCACAGGAGATGGGAGGGCATCCCCAAGGTTACTCTGCAGTTTCCTTCGGCATTATCGGATGCAGAGGCGAGCCTGCACTTGGGGAAGGAAACTGGGCTTTCAGTCTCTGGCTGCCCAGGCACTATGGTCTGCAACTGGTCCTGTCCTGCTTGGTGAACCACCAAGAATGAGAGCTGCTTCCTGTTTTGGGGATGAGTTCCTCAAGTTTGGGGGTTAGGCATCACACTGACCTTGGGTCAGAGCCAGGTACAAAGGAGGCAAGTTGCTTTCCCCTGGATGTTGACATCACCCTGGAAGGCTGGATAAATGGAGCTCCTTGACCCTTCCCCCAGTCTTGTCTTCTGGCCTAGTGGAGATCCTTTCCTAATTTCAAGGTCAATTTTGACTTTTCCTCTCTGGAAAGCTTTCTGGGATCCCTGCTCCGTTTGCTTTGTTTTTGGCTGTGTGGCTGTCCTGGCCCCACCCATTCTGGAGTTCCCTGGGACAAAGATAATAGAAGTCAGTGATGTTCGGAGACAGATGGGCTTGAACCAACCAGGCCTTGAATTCAGCTGCCGAGTATTGGCTGGGGCCCTCAGGCTTCACTATTGTACCTGTCTCATCTCACTTGGTTTGTCCAGATAGGGCACCTCCACCCCTACCTGTGTGGAGGAGGAAGTGGAGGTGCTAGGGGACTGCACTATAAGGTCATCTGGCTCCAAGAGCTCCAGTGGTTTCTCGGACCCCGGTCTTCTGATTCCAGATCCAGTATTCTTCCCTTCATGCTCTTTTTTTTTTTTGAGACAGAGCCTCAAGCTGTCACCCTGGATAGAGTGCTGTGGCATCACAGCTCACAGCAACCTCCAATTCCTGGGCTCAAGCGAGTCTCTTGCCTCCGCCTCCCAAGTAGCTGGGACTACAGGTGCC
>CAUYON010053811.1:0-35910 GCA_963573935.1 Arctocebus calabarensis | reverse complement strand
CCCTCTCAATAGATGCAGAAAAAGCATTTGATAAAATCCATTATCTTTTTCTAACAAGCCTCCCAATGTGAGCAAGCCTAACATTGGCTTCTTTGATGGCTGCAAAGTTGAATCACTGATAAAGACTGTCTGCTGAATGAGGTTTTGTTATCTGACAAAGGGGTCCAGCTGCCTGTCACAGCCAATACATAGAGATGGGGGATAGGTCCAACTAAGCTTTAGTGACAGAAAAGCCAGCATATCTGGAGAACAGTGAGAGCAGTCTCTCAAATCTGTTCTGCCTCTGTTATAATTCTAATAGTTTTTATTACAGTATACAAGGAAATAAAACTGGACAATTTTAACTTTATCTAAAAGAATCATCAAAAAAAAACAACATAAAAGTAGACTTTAACAATATAACAACTCTTATTGTCTAAGGGTTACTACCTCCCCCAAAATCTTTATTATTATTATTAAATCATAGCTGTGTACATTAATGCAATCATGGGGTACAATGTGCTGGTTTCATATACAATCTGAAATATTTTCATCAAACTGGTTAACATAGCATTCATGGCTTTTTCTTAGTTATTGTGTTAAGACCTTTATAGTCTGCATTCAGTAGGTTTCACCTGTATCCTTCTAAGATACACGGAAGATGTGATCCCACCAATTACTCTCCCTCCACCCATCCCCCTCCCCTCCCTTTACCCCTTTCCCCATATTCTTGTGCTATAATTAGGTTATAGCCTTCATATGAAAGCTACAAATTGGTTTCATAGTAGGGCTGAGTACATTGGATACTTTTCCTTTCATTCTTGAGATACTTTGCTAAGAAGAATATGTTCCAGCTCCATCCATGTAAACACGAAAGAGGTAAAGTCTCCATCTTTCTTTAAGGCTGCACCCAAAGTCTTTCGAACCAAAAATCCTCACAATCATGGCGTAACCTTAACTAGATAAACATGAAAGGCCTGTGGGGGAGAGAATGTGGGCTCAGCAAACGAGGTCACTGGACCGCTTCAGTTCAGCTTCTCATAGCCCTCTTTTCTGGCATCAGTTTGGGGTCATAGGGATTATAGATCAGCAGACAATGTTTTTTGGTCTCTGTGGATCTGTATTTAGATAGTAATTAGTTTGGGGCGATTAAATATCTGTCTTAGTCTCTTTTGAGTTGTTATAAAGGAACATCTGAGGCTGGGTAGTTTATGAGATTTATTTGGAAAGAGATTTTGGCTCACAGTATTCCAGGCTGTACAGGGACCATGAAATTAGCATCTGCTTTGCTTCTGGTGAGGACATGTGTGCTGCCTCCACACATAGCAGAGAAGGGGAAGGGGAAGCAGGCATCACCTGTGGACACTCAGACCTGGAATTGAAGGCCATGAAAGCAATCGGAATCTTCACGTCATTTAACCTCCTGTCCCTCACTTCTGAGTGTTAGCACACTAATACAGTAGCTTCTTGGCCATTGCCCCATTCTCTGTTAAATGCCAGGATACAACAAGGGAACGGGTGTGGAGGAGAGTGAGAGAGATGGTTCTGACACAGGGTCAGGAAAGTCAAGCGTACCTTCCTCGATAAGCTGCCAGTTGATTGAGCTTGAAGGAAAAACAAGATGTGTCCTTCAGGGTGGATGCGATGTAGAGTTTTGCAGAGCAAAGATAGGAAGTCTCAGCCATTTCCCTCTGGAAGGGACTTAGCCACGGTCCTCTCCCAACACACCTGCCTATTCCCTGGAGGCTGAGCATCCTTCTATGTCCACCCTACTCTGTGTCCGTGTCCCTAACCCTTAGTAAAACGTGAGTTTGTGCTTCTATGAGGATGCACCTATCCGTGCAAATCAACGAACAGGACTCATCCACATCTGTTTCATCTCTTTGATCTACATCTGTCTTCATCTCCCCTAGATCCATCTCTACTCAACCCTGTTGACTATTAAAGGAAATTTCCTACTATGGCTTCCTTCCTTTATCGTAGGCCACATGCTTCTCGATCTCCCATGGGACACAAGTTCTAATGAAAGTGATACTCTAAAAAGCCCCTCCCTCCAAGGACTGTTGGTCTTTGCTCCCCGTGGGGGGAATCATACATATGCTTCCCACCTCCCGTGAGTCCATTCTGCTTTCCTGAATTTCCCAGTGATCTCTAACCCAGGGGGAAAAATCCATGTATGGCACACTGGAACTCTCCTTCCTTTGTCGATCAATTCTTTTTATGTACCAGGACTTAGCAGGAGTCCTTCAATCCCATTGCCATCTCTGATCTGGACTTCCAGGAAACCTCTTCCTTTGTTGATGGTCTTTTGTGCCCTCTGATTGGCAAATTGTGACCACTCATGGTCATTCCTTCCTAAACCTCTTACTAAACATGTATTTTGTATCAGACACTGCTCCCAGCACTGTGGATACACCAATGAAGAAAACACAAAAATCCTTGTCCTCATGAAGCTTCTATTTTGTCCAAGGAAGAGAAATAATGAACTAAATAAAAAGGTAAAATACTAGTATACTGGAAGGCAGTAAGTGCTATAAAGAGAAATAAAGGGTAGAGGAAGAATGGGGTTTGGGTTTTAACTAGGGTGGACAAAGGCAGCGTCTGTGGTTTAGTGAGTAGGGCGCCGGTCCCATATACGGAGGGTGGCGGGTTCAAACTCAGTCCCAGCCAAACTACAACAAAAACAAAAGCCGGGCGTTGTGGTAGGAGCCTTTAGTCCCAGCTACTCAGGAGGCTTAGGCAAGAGAATCGTCTAAGCCCAGGAGCTGGAGGTTGCTGTGAGCTGTAATGCTATGGCACCCTACCGAGGGTGACAAAGTGAGACTTTGTCTCTAAAAAAATAAAAAATAATTAGGGCGGACAAGAAAGACCTCTCTGATGTTACAGAACTGATCTGAAGGAGCAGCGAGCATGGGCATCTCTGAGACAAGCATTGCAGGTGACTGGTTTTCCAGGGTCTGCTCAGAGACACTCTTTAGTGTTTACATAAATGTGTTTTATCCTCTTTTTTTTTCATTTATTTGTTAATTTTTGTTTCAAAATATTATGGGGGTACAAATGTTTTATGGTATAGGATCACTTTTGTAATGCTTCGATGGCAGCCATAAGCGTGCCCATCACCCAGAGATGATGGTTCACTGTACCCATTAATACTGTGAACCATTTAATGGTTCACTGTACCCATTAAATAGGGCTTTGCTCCT
Source organism: Arctocebus calabarensis (assembly GCA_963573935.1). Lineage (NCBI taxonomy): Eukaryota > Metazoa > Chordata > Mammalia > Primates > Lorisidae > Arctocebus > Arctocebus calabarensis. The sequence continues at coordinate 32,728 of CAUYON010053811.1, read as the reverse complement.
CGCCTCCTCCCTGCTTGAGTTCCACTGAATTTTATTCCCCTCTGTGCACACGTGCACTCGTCAGTTAGTTCCAAGTTAATAACGAGTATTCTAGAGACAAAGATTACAGGAAACGACACACTTAGGTTCTTCTGGCCAACGTACGGAACAAATACACAAGCCTGGAGAGTGACTGCGACTGGACTTGACCCTTCCAGTGCACCGACTCTACTTTTTCATCTTCCAGGCACCACCTCCTCGCCTTGTAATCCGTCTTCTTCCCCAGCCTCATTACTGAAGTTCTTTACTTCTTCTATTACAATCTGGAATACAGTTGGAATTTTTTTTTTTTTTTTGAGTTAAGAGGTAAGAATCTCACTTTCTTTGTTTCCAGGTAGTCAGTGATGTCCAAGCCATGTATTAAGTAAACTTTTACACACCGAATTGTAGTATCATTTATGCTGTATATTAAGTCCCATATCCTACATGCAGATACGTTGGTGAGTTCTCTTTATGTTCCCCACATACAGTTGTCTATTTCTGTGCCATACTGAACATTAATATTATCATTAACATTGATACTGGCAAAATATGCCAGCAAATAGGGCGGTGCCTGTGGCTCAGTGAGTAGGGTGCTGGCCCCATATGCTGGAGGTAGTGGGTTCAAACCCAGCCCCAGCCAAAAACTGCAAAAAAAAAAAACAAAACCAGCAAACTGTTCAGCAGCATATTAGAGAGGTTACATTTATTGACTAGGTTGGGCTTGGTGGCTCACACCTATAATCCCAGCACATTGAGGGGCTGAGTTAGGAGGATCCCTTGAGGCCAGAGGTTTGAGACCAGCCTGGGCAGTATGGCAAGATCCTGCCTAGACAAAAAATAAAAATATATAGGAAAAATAAAATAGGTGTAGCAGACTTGACTTAGGACAGCACCTTTGCAGTCCAACACAGGAGATTCCTGCTCAGTTGCACGTACTATGCAACCTTAAGCTTGAGATGACTTCAACTTTTTTTTTTTTGAGACAGAGTCACATTCTGTCACCCTGAGTAAAGTGCAGTAGCATCATCATAGCTCACAGCAACTTCATATTCTTGGGCTTTAGAGATCCTCTTGCCTCAGCCTCCCAAGTAGCTGTGACTACAGGCACCTGCCACCACACCCAGTTAGTTTTTCTATTTTTAGTGAGACCAGGTTTCATTCTTTTTTTTTTTTTGTAGAGACAGAGAGTCTCACTTTATCATCCTCCATATAGTGCCGTGGCATCACACAGCTCACAGCAACCTCCAACTCCTGGGCTTAAGCGGTTCTCCTGTCTCGGCCTCCCAAGTAGCTGGGACTACAGGCGCCCGCCACAACACTATTTTTTTTTTGTTTTTGCAGTTCCGAGGCTGGGTTTGAACCTGCCACCCTCGGTATATGGGGCCGGCGCCCTACTCGATGAGCCACAGGCGCCGCCCCTGGGTTTCATTCTTGCTCAGACTGTTCTTGAACTCCTGACTCTTCAAGCCATTCACTTGCCTTGGCCTCCCAGAGTGTAGGATTACAGGTGTGAGCCACCACAACAGGCAACTTTAACTCTTTTGAAAAGAGCTCTTTTAAGCTCTTTCCAGAAGCTTAAAATGAAGACAAAAATATCACCCCCTCAACTCAGAGAAAAGATGTGACTGAGGGTTACAGCCAAGGCAAAGCACTTACCCAGGGCCTTGCACACAATAGGCACTTTATGATTAAAGGTTGGTTATTCGTATTCCTAAAACATTCCCTGGGACGTGGTTAGATGGAGTTGGCATTCGCTGCCATGCTAGGTTCCTGGCCCCAGTCCCTCTCCTCAATCTGCTTCAGTAGGAGACCTGACCGTCAAAGAGCCAGCCAGTGGCACCACAACATGGGGCTCTTCCTAGCTGAGCCTTGGGACCGGGCCCGAGTGGGAACACGTTTCTGCTCCCATGGGCACTACTGTCTCAGTCTGCAGCCGCCTGGCTGTGGCCTTTTCTGCTCCTTTCATAAAAGCACCGCAATTGCCCTCATGGTGAGGCTCCTCCCTGCTGGGGTCTGCCATACAGGTGAGCGAGGCTGGGTGCTCTGATGGGAGAGGGGGGTGTGGTGCTGATGTCAATGAGGGGATTGGGAGAGGACTGGGGGCCACACAAGTTGTCCCTTTAAGAAACATGGTGGCCACCCAAGCAGCTGCTGAATCTGGCCTCTCTCAGCCCTGAAAGGTGTCTCTGATGAATTGCTGACCAGATGAAGCCGTGATCACCACCTGAGCTTACAGATTGCCTGCAGAGCCTCAAGTCATTCTTTAAGCCACAGTGCCTGCTCTCAATAAATATAATCTAGGGCTGCCACAAACGTGCAAATGACTATACCACGAGATAACTGGCCAAGAGCCTTCTAAGCTGCCCAATTCCCTGCTAACTCCCACAGTGGTGGCTGCACCCTCCAGGCCTGTTTCCTGGCCCCCTTTACTGGACCTCTGGGACAATTTTGAGTTCAAGCAATTAGTTACACTGGGCGCAGTGGCTCACAACTGTAATCCTAGCACTCTGGGAGGCCAAGGTGGGTGGATTGCCTGAACTCAGGAGTTAAAAACCAGCCTGAGCAAGATCAAGACCCCATCTCTAAAAAAGTAGCTGAGTACTGTGGCAGGCACCTGTAGTTCCAACTATTTGGGAGGCTGAAGGAAGAGGATCATTTGAGCCCAAGAGTTTGAGGTTGCTAGGAGCTATGACGTCATGGCTCTCTACCAAGGGTGACAAAGTGAGACTGTCTTAATTAATTAATTTATTTTTTTGGAGACAGAGCCTCAAGCTGTCACCCTGGATAGAGTGCTATGGCATCACAGCTCATAGCAACCTCCAATTCCTGGGCTCAAGCGAGTCTCCTGCCTCTGCCTCTCAAGTAGCTGGGACTACAGGCACCCGCCACAATGCCTGGCCAGTTTTTGGTTGCAGCCAGAATTGTTTGGCGAGCCCGGGCTGGATTCGAACCCGCCAGCTCAGGTGTATGTGGCTGGCATACACTGTTGAGCCACAAGCACCGAGCCGAGACTGTCTCAATTAAAAAAAAAAAAAAAGCAATGAGTTATAGGAGCCCTCATTGGAGATAATCTGTGTTTATTTTGTTACAGTATCCCAGGGGCGTACAGGGCAGGAGTGAGTCCCTGGAAGGGCCCCTGCCTATTATTCTCTAGTCACAATTCAGACACACCAAAGTTTTCAAGTTGTCCTGCTCTGATTCTCTGGAACCAGTTCCCCACTTGACCAGAGCCTTTCAGGCCGGGGGCAAAGCTGCAAGGAGAATTGGCAGAGATCTGGAGAAATGCCACAGCACTCACGGGTTATTGCCTCCTCTTCTTTCATAGGCAACCCCAGAATGGTTAACCTGGAATTAATCTGGTATTATCAACTCTCCTACATCTTAAGAGCAAAAGAATAGGGATTATTTAAAGAGAAAAGCAATGGGCTTGGCACCTGTGGCTCATGTACACCTGAGCTGCCAGGTTCGAATCCAGCCCTGCCCGCCAAACAACAATGATGGCTGCAACCAAAAAATGGCCAGGCGTTGTGGTGGGCGCCTGTAGTCCCAGCTAGTTGGGGGGCGGAGGCAGGAGACTTGCTTGAGGCTCTGTCTCAAAAAAAAAAAAAAAAAGCAATGTAGGTAGATGAATTTGTGTATATTTATGGGCAAATAGGATTAACGCTTCATGGACTTAGGCAACTCGACCTGAGTCTTAGTATCTGCCTTCATACCCACTCTCAGGCTTAATAAATTGCAATAAAGCCAAATACCCAATGAGGGTGCAATTGCTTGATAAACACCTTAAAGTCTCCCCTTTATGAGAAACTTGCGTTCACTCCCTCCTTGCAATATGTAGTATGTTTTGCTTTGGTTGAGAAAATTCAGAATTTTGAATTTTGTCATTGTGGGGATGTGGTTGGGGTTGGCCACGTAAGCTTTGTGCTTTGCTGGCCGGGATGTGAGTGCAGTGAGGGACACAAAGCAGGCACTTCAGCCTCGGGTGACACAGCTTAGGTCTGGCGCTGCTGCCCAGATTTCAGAATCAAGCTCCCCAAAGCTCAGACAGGACAATAACCTGGATCTGGATAGCTCGCAGCCTCTTGCTTCCCTTCCCAGACCTGCTTGTCCTTCTTTCCTAAACCTTCTGGAGGAATGTTTGCAGCACGGAAGCCTGGAGAAGCAGAGGCTGCTCTTGATCAAGCAGGACGTACCCCGCAGTGGGGCAACAGCTTGTGGCCCACATCTCCACTGCAGCACGGGGCTATTAAAAACCTAGATGGAGCCAGAAGGTTCTATCTTAAATTCAGTGGAGCCAGAAGGAAGCCGTGCCTTAGTTAACCGGAGGGAGACAGGGAAGCCTCACGGGGACTGTACCTAGCTGAGGCTTGCGAAGCAGAAGAGTGCCACGTAGGCCATAGGGCAGCTGCAGTGAGGGCTGGAGACAGCCTCCGTGAACGCCTCTGACTGAACCGAAAGAGCCAACACGAACCTGATTTGGGGTTTTTTTCATCTTCATTCTAACCAGCTGGTGACGATCAGGCCCAGTTCTATGCCTGAGAATATTGCAAGATAGGTTATCTGTTCCATCCCTCTCATGGGGCAGAATGAAAGACGCTGAATAATAGCGACTTTTACAAAGCAAAAGTTTTAGGCCACATGTGGTAGCTCACACCTGTAATCTCAGCACTCTGGGAGGCCAAGGAGGGTGGATGGCTTGCGCTCAGGAGTTGGAGACCAGCCTGAGCAAAAACGAAACCCTATCCCTACTAAAAATAAAAAAAAACTAGGCTGGCGTGATGGCAGGCACCTGTGGTGCCTGGCAGCTACTTGGGAGGCTGAGGCAGGAGGATTGCTTGAGCCCAGAAGGCTGAGGTTGCTGTAAGCTAGAGGCTACCATCATAGCACTCTAGCTTGGAGCAACAAAGTGAGACTCTCTCTCTCAAAAAAAAAAAAGCAAAAGTTTTTTTTTTTTTGGGCCGGGACTGTCCCACCACCTCCAGCAAACGGGGCTGGAGCCCTACTCCTTTGAGCCACAGGCGCTGCCCAAAAGTTTTTCTTTTTAATGAAGTCCAATTGACTGACTTCTTCTATTACAGTTCATACTTTTTATGTCATAGGTATGAAATCCATGTCAAGCGCAGACACTAGGATTTTCTCTTGTTTTCTTCTGAGGTTTTTGTATTTTTAGCTTTGACCATTTAGACCCATGATCCATTATGAATTAAGTCTGACATATGGTGTGAAGAAGGGCTATTTGTTGAACAAATTGAGATTCCCACTCTTAACTCTTTCCATGTTTGTCAAAAAACCGAGTGATCACAGATGTACAGTTCAATTTCTGTACTTTATAAAATTCCATAGATCTGTGCCTACTTCTACCAATACCATACTACCCTAATTACTGTAGCTTTGTAATAAGTCATGTAACTTGTTACTTTTCAGTGTTGTTTTGTCTATTGTAGGTCCTTTGCAGTTACATATAAATTTTAAAAACAGATTTTTCGTAGACTTCCACCCATGCAAACTATCTGAACTTGACTACAAGTAGGTTCAATCTTTTCTAGGGATATCAATATCTTAAGCATAGTGTGAGTTTCTGACTCAAGAACACAGAATATATCCCACATAAGTCTTCATTAATTTCTCCCAGCAATGTTCTATAGTTTTCACTGTATTATCTAGGTCTCTCAGGTATTTTGTTAAATCTATTCCATGCATTTTAATAATGTTATATTACAGGCTCGGCGCCTGTGGCTCAACGAGCTAAGGCACCAGGCACGTACATCTGAGCTGGCGGGTTTGAATCCAGCCTGGGCCCGCCAAACAATGACGGCTGCAACCAAAAAAATGGCCGGACGTTGTGGCGGACACCTGTAGTCCCAGCTAATTGGGAGGTGGAGGCAGGAGACTCGCTTGAGCCCAGGATTTGGGAGGTTGCTGTGAGCTGTGATGCCATAGCACTCTATCCAGGGTGACAGCTTGAGGCTCTGTCTCAAAAAAAAAAAAAAAAAAGGTATAAATTATTATTCTTTAAAATTTCAATTTTTGATTGTATATGGCTAGTATATAGAAATATAATAGATTTTTATATATTAATTTCATATGATAAACTGATTTAATCCTAATAGTAGATACTACCAAAGTCTCTACAAGTCTTCTCTTAATTTTTCCTTTCCAATTCCTTTTATTTTTCTTTTTGCCCTACTGCACTGGCTGGGACCTTCAGTAAAATGTTCAGAAGTAATGAAACAGCATTTTTTGCACTGGACCTGGTTATAGGAGGAATGCATCTAGATACCTACCATTAAATGTTGGCTGGAAATTTTTTGTAGAAGTGCCTTATCACCTTATCAAAATGAGGAAATGCTCTTTAAATCTTAAATCGCAAAAAAAAAAAAAAAAGTTAAAGTTTTTGTTGTGAATTATTAGTTCTGACTCACTAAATTGTATAATCTCTGAATCTATTAATCATATGGAATCCTTATATTGTTAATATGGTGAATTACATTGATTAATTTCCAAATGCTAAACTTATCTTGCATTCTTGAAATAAACCTCATTTGGTCAAGGTGTATTATCCTTTTCCTATAATTTGTTGGACTTGATTTGCTAAAACTTTATGAGTTCTTGGGGTGGTGCTTATGGCTCAGTGAGGAGGGCGCCGACCCCATATGCTGAGGGTGGTGGGGTCAAACCCGGCCCTGGCCAAACTGAAACAAAAAATAGCTGGGCATTATGGCAGGTGCCTGTAGTCCCAGCTACTCAGGAGGCTGAGGCAGGAGAATCGCCTAAGCCTAAGAGCTGGAGGTTGCTGTGAGCTGTGACACCATGGCACTCCACCGAGGGTGACATAATGAGACTCTGTCTAAAAAAAAAAAAAAAAATTCTGACATCGATGTTCATAAGGAATAATTACCTTCTTTTCTAGCAATGTCTTTGTCTGATTTGGGGATTAGGTCAATGCTGGCTTTATAGATAGAATTTAAAAATATTCTTTCCTCTTTAATTTTCTGGGAGACATCAGGTAGAATTGGCGTAATTTCTTCCTTAAGTATGTGGTAAAATTTACAATTAGAGTGATCTAGTTTCTTTGTGAGATTTTTAACTACACATTCAATTTCTTTCATAGATAAAAGCTATTTAGGTTTTTTATTTCTAGAGAGAACTGAGATCATTTCTTTCACATATAAAAGCTTTTTAGATTTATTTTTGCAGTTTTCTTTTTTTTTTTTTAATTTTGCTTTTAATTTCACCTGGCTTTCACTCTTCTTAGTTCGGAGGTTTTGGGTTTTTTTTTTTTCCCCTTTCTTCCTTTAGTGATTCTCTTGCCCATTGCCTCCCAAGTAGCTGGGATTACAGGTGCCCGCCACAACACCTGGCATCTTCTTTTCTGTTAGTAGAGACAGGGTCTTTTACTCTGGCTCACTCAGGCTTATGTTGGTCTTGAACCCTCTGAGCACAGGAAATCCACCCGCCTTGGCCTCCCACAGCCCTGGGACTGCAGGCATGAGCCACCACGCCCAGCCTATTTAGATTTTTTATTTCTAGAGAGAACTGAGATCTTTCCTATCTTTTAAGGATTTTGCATTCCTTTTACCCACACTGTCAAATGTATCGTCCATTAAGTCTTTTATTACTGTCTTGATACCTGTAGAATGCACAGAAGTGCCACCTCTCTCATACCTGACGCTGGTAATCTGTGCCATATCTCTTTTTCTCCTGATTAGTCTAGGGTAGAGAATTTCCTTGAGCTTCTCGCTTGTGGCTCAAAGGAATAGGGCGCCAGCCCCATATACCAGAGGTGGCGGGTTCAAACCCAGCCCCGGCCAAAAAAAAAAAAAAAAAAAAAAAAGAACCTGCTTTGTGTTTAATTTTCTCTATTATTTTTCTCTTTCCAATGTCAATAATTTCTGCTCTATTTTTATTATTTCCCTCCTACATATACTTTTAATTTTCTCTTTTTCTAGTTCTGAAAGTCAAAGCTGAGGTCATTGATTTGAGAAAGGTTTGTCCTAACATAGGCATTTAACGCTATAAATTTCCCTCTCAGTACTTCTTTAGTTGCATCACAAGATACCAGGACAACATAGAAGATCAACTGTATTTCTATATACCAGCAATGAACAAATAGAATCCAAAATCAGTAAAACAATACCATTTACAATAGTCCCAATAAATAAACATTAATATTTAGTTATAAACCTAACAAAATATGTACAGGATCTGTATGCTGAAACTATAAACCCAGCCCCAGCCAAACTGCAACAAAACCAGCTGGGCGTTGTGGCAGCGCCTGCAGTCCCGGCTACTTGGGAGGCTGAGGCAAGAGAATCGCCTAAGCCCAAGAGAAACCAAAGATGTAAACAAATGGAAAGACAGGTCACGTTCATGGAATAAAAGACTCGCTATCATAAATGTGTGACCTTTCCTCAAACTTATCTATAGATTCAATATAATTCTAATCAAAATCCTGGCAGAACTTTTAGGTAGGTAAGCTGATTCTCAAATTTATATGGAAAGGTAAAATTAATAAAAGCCAAAGTAATTTTAAAAGGAAAAATAAAGTTGGAAGAATTATGCTACCAGATTTTAACTTACTACAAAGCCACAGTAATACTGACCACGTGATATTGGCAAAAAGGGGAAATGCAGTGATCAACGGAAGAGATTAAGAAGTCGAGAAATAGGCCCATATCAAGAAAGCTGATTCTCAACAAGATGCAAAATAAATTCAGTGGAGAAAGAGTGGTCTTTTCAACAAATGCTGTTGGAACAACTAGTCATCTAACGCTATGTCTCCAAACACAAATAAAAAACATAAACCTCACAGTTTTTAAAAAGTTAGCTCAAAACAGATCATAAATCTAAATGTAACATGTGAAATAATACCGATTTTAAATGAAAACATAAGAGAAAATCTTCAGAACCTGGGACTTATATAAAGCTTTCTTAAACACGACACCAAAAAAGCATACTCCATAAAAGAAAAAACGGATAAACTAAACTCTGCCAAATTGAAAGTTTTGCTCTGTGAAAAGATGCTGTTAAATAAATGAAAGGTCTGCAGACTGGGAGAAAAATACCCTGAAGCAACATCTGATAAAAGATCTGTATGCATAATATGCAAAGATTCTTAAACCAACAATACTAAACCAACCCCAATTAAAAATGGACAAATAATGCTGTTTATGGAAACTGAAGAAAAAAAAAAAAGAACAAAAGATTTGAATAGACTCTTTGCCAAAGAAGACATACAGATGATAAAAAAGCACATAAAAAGATGTTCACTGTCTTCAACCATTAGGGAAATTCGAAGGCTGGTGAGGATGCAGAGTGACTGGAAATACCTTTCTGCTACACAGCCACTTTCTCTTGAACACACTATATAAATACACTGCAAGAAGTGATACTTTGGTATTGTAGTTTTAGCCAAAAGACACACTTGCCAGTTTACACAATACAAGCTTCTAGTCAGAAAATACATAGAAAGAAAACCTGAATCATGCACATTTGAAAAACCACATTTTCTTTGCAAGGGTTGAAGCTTTTAGACTTCAGTGGTACGTGTGGACACCATTTCCTCATTTTTAAAGCACCCTTGGTATTTTGCCTTTATTTTATCCTAAAGCAGAAAGCAGTAAGCTTTCTCTATAAAAGTTCACTTAGTATTTTCAGCTTTGCAAGACAAGAAAGATCTGGGGCAAGATTTAACTCTGCCCTCAGGCAAAGGAACAGGTATTTCTTTTGGGTGTGTGCCAATTAAACTTTTAAAAACTGGGTGTGATTTGGGCCAGAGTATGGCAACCCTTATCCTAGGGCCCGGGCAGCCACTGGTGGGCATTCAGTAAGCTGCAGGTAGCGGGCAGGCAGGACCAGGGAAACCACCAGCAGTGAGTGGCGCCAGGTTTGCTGGGGGGAAGTATCTCGCTGCTTGCAAGTCCTGAACCCGAGGCAGTTTCAAGGGACATCACTTTTCTATACAGATCTCAGGCTTCAGCAGCACACAGGCTTTCCCAAGTCCATTCACCACCCTTGCAGCCAGGGTGGAGTCTGAGGAGAGCAGAGGATGAGAGATAAAGTGGCAAAGGTGTGTGTCCAGACCCAGGTCTTTCCTAATGAACAAGCTCCCCTTTACAAACGGGAGCGCCCTAAAAGAACAGGAAGCAGCTGCACCTGCCTCATCTTGAAAGTAACTTAAGTGTCCCTCAGAGTAGTCTGGGCAATAGGATCACCAACTTAGCAGCACTCTGGGGGAGGGACCCCCACACCAGGTGATCCTGACGTACACTGCAGGTGACAGGGCAGTGCCTTGGTCCTCTAGCCCTCTGATGCCCAAGACATATGGCTGAAGGGCCAGGGGCCAGGGCACCATGCTGAGGCCCTCAGTTTCCATGATACCAACAGCAGGTGTAAGGAAATATACTTTATTAATCTCGCTTGCAGAGACTAAAATACTAAAATGCAGCTGAAATTGTAATAGTCTATTTACAGAGTGCTGTCTGCGGGCCAGGTGGGGCTGGGCCTGGTTCTCCTCCAACCACCCACCACGCCCATCTTCCAAACAGGCTTGGGGCTGCCTACCACCTGTAGCAGAAATGCCAGCACACAGGGAACATGTATGTACACCTGACCAAGCTCCCAGCAGCGGCATACCAGGCGGAGGGCACCAGAAAAACACACAGACAGACAGACAGACACAAACAGGAGCTGAGATCCTGACAAGGCCATGGGCCTGCCTCAGTGCTTCTTCAGGCTGTAGGTCAGGCCACCGGGGACCCTAGTGTCCTGTATGGGTGGTGAGTTCCAGACGGCAGAGCTGGTTCGCTTGTGGTAGCGGGGCTTGTTCTTCTTGAAGATGTCCTCCAAGTCCAATGGGAGAATGACTCCAAAGAGCTCCAGAAGGTCGGGGGGGTGGTAGTACTGGTGTATGATGGCCTGGCTGAGCAAGGTACCTGCCGGGGAACGCGGGCTGGTTACTGCTTTGGGGCTGTCCATGAGCCACCTCGTCCCCTGTGACCCTCTCCAGCCCAGCATGTCTCTTTCGGGGCCCTGCTCCTGCTTGTACCCACAGATACAAACGCTGGGAACACTCACTCCCCCTTCTCACTGCCTCAGCTGGCAGCTTAACTTGCACAAAGTCCTCAAAGCTTGTGTGGGTCAGGCACAGGCTGAACATTCAACTTCGTGAGCTCACCGTCCCCACCACAATGGGGAGATCTGCACAAAGTCACACAGCTAACAATGGCAGAGCGAGGTGTGGAGACAAGTCCAGCTCCAGAACTCAAGCATGTGACACCACCATCAACCACCTTTTCATCAACTCCACAGGCCCCAAGGTGCAGAGGGTGCAGGCTGCAGGGGCCTCTGGGTGACCAGGGGGACATGCACCCGGGCCTTGCTTGGCACCACGTGCCACTCTAAGGAACCCACATACTTTCAAGAAACTTTCTCAGCTATGTCTTCCCATCACCCCCATTTCACAGATGAGAGAACTGTTAAGATCAACTAAGAGTAGGTGGTTTCATAGTCACCTCCCATGAGCCTTGACACCAGTAGTTAAAGAGACTAAGTCAGATTCCATTTACTGTGAGGTTCAAATGAGGCAAAACTGCTGAAAGAACGTTGCCTTCTGTGGAGCCATGACCTGCCACAGGATTCCAAGCCCTTCTTCCTGGGGAATCTGTGCCCCAACCTGACCCCCAGCTAAGTAAATGCTGCAAAGTACCCACTATATACACCCCCCACCCACACTCTGGCAGGCCTTGAACCCCGACCTAAGGCAGCACAGTCTCACCCACGCTCTTGTTTAAATGCTGGGTCCTATAAACCCCAGGTCAAACCCTGCTCCGGTGCCCACACCCCTCCTTAGGAGTCCTACCCCTCCCCAGCTGCTGGAAGCCCCATCTCCAGCTCTAAGTGCTGTCCCTAAACCCTATCCCCACCACTCTCAACTCTACTCCTGCTCAGATTGCTTATGTGGGTCCAAGAGTCTTCAGCCCTGCTGGGTGGGACTCTAAGTCTACCAGTCACAGGGTTCCCCACCATCCCCCAGATACAGGCCCAGGGTCAATGCCTCAGCCACCAGCCCATAATACCTGCTGCTGCCCACCCGTAGTTCTAGAGCCCTTGGCCCTGCTTACCTCTGGCCCAGGTAGGGATGGGCTTCCGGGGTTGCGTCTCATCATCGGTGGAATCATCACTGTTCAAATCCATCCCATAGTCATCTGGGTTGATCTTGGGAGGCCCCTTGGGCCCTTGTGGTGTCATTTGATAGGAGGTACAAACTGGAGACTGGAAAAAATTACCCCCGACTGCACTGCTGCAATTCACCACTGAGGGGGCGCCAGTTACCTCCCCCATCACACAGGAAAATATAGAAAGGTTCAGGGGTCACTTCTCAATTATAAAAAGTCACAGAACATACACGCCTCTGTATCTTCCTTTTGCATGTTAAGCCAACTTTCTCCTGATCAGTGTGTATAGATTAACCTCCTGGGAACAGCTCCAGGGGACTCCATGATTTGCAACTTACCCATCCATTGTGGACATTACTAACTTCCAAGTATTCATATTTAACTATGCTGCTATGAAATGCTTCCCCATACTATCTTCTGTTTGGTAACAGAAGATTGAACAGAAAATAGATTAAATGCACATCAATAGGAACTGGCTAAAGCTCAGCACAATTGCCTGCTACGAGGCCACTAAAAATAAGAAATTTACATTATGTGGAAATAAGACAGATGTGAAAATGGGAAAAAAGGGATAAGAAAACCAAGCTGCCTGGGGGCAGTGTCTGTGGCATAGTGAATAGGGTGCCAGCCCCATATACTGAGGGTGGCGGATTCAAACCTGGCCCTGGCCAAACTGCAACAACAAAAAACATAGCCAGGTGTTGTGGTGCGCGCCTGTAGTCCCAGCTGCTGGGGAGGGTGAGGCAAGAGAATTGCCTGAGCCAAGGAGTTGGAGTGGGCTGTGTGACGCCGCCATAACACTCTACTGAGGGCAATAAGGTGAGACTCTATTTCTACAAAAAAAAAAGAAAACCAAGCTGCCAAATTGTATGTGCCCATTTAAAAATATGCACGTGTATGAGTATTCAAGAGAGAATCTGTGTGTCTGCCCATGCACAAAATGATCAGAGTGGGGTCTCCCTGCCCTAGGGGCCTCTCCGCTGGGGCCCAGGACACACCTGCACGTTCACGGTCACGTTCAGGGCTTTGCGGGCCTCTGCTTCCTCCTTGGCTTTCTTTTCCTGCTCCTCCTGCAGCCGCTGCTCAGCCAGACGTTGCTGCTCTTCCTAGAACCCAGGAAGCAGCAGGCTGTTAGAGAGTCATGCCCTGCCCTGCCCTCCCCACATAGCCCCTGCAGCAGGAGTCCAGACCAGCCTACAGCTCAGCATAGACCCCATGGGAGCCATCAGCCCCCCTCACCTTCTTCTTCTTCTCTTCCAGTTCCTTCTGTAGCCGCTCCTTTTGCAGCCGCAGGGCCTTCTCCTTCTCCTGCAGTTCCCTGAGGACCAAGCAAGAGCCTGTCAGGTCAGGAAGCAGAGCCCTGATCCTGCTCCTGGCCCTGTGAAAGAATCCAGACCCAGTGGGACACACCCTAGGTGGTGGGATGGCAGAATGGGTATCCAGCTTTGAGCCAATGGCTGTGCTTTTTTTGCCCCAAAGGCCAGGCATGAGCACACCTGAAGGTGCGGGGAGCGCAAGCTTTGCAGTCTACTAAAATGTGGCCCCTACTCCTCCTCGCAACTGAAGTCTCTGAGCCTCACTTTATTTTACACAATAGAGATCATAACATGTTTCCTCCAGAGTCATCTCGAGAATCAAGTGGGATGATCCAAACTTCACAGAACAAATCCCTTTAATTAAAAGGATTTATTCTGGCTTGGCACCTGTGGTTCAAGGGGCTAAGGCACCAGCCACACGCATCTGAGCTGGCGGGTTCAAATCCAGCCCGGGCCCGCCAAATAACAATGACGGTTGCAACCAAAAAATGGCCTGGCATTGTGGAGGGTGCCTATAGTCCCAGCTACTTGGGAGGCAGAGGCAGGAGAATCACTTGAGCCCAGGAGTTGGAGGTTGTTGTGAGCTGTGATGCCATAGTACTCTACCCAGGACGACAGCTTGAGGCTGTCTCAAATAAAAATAAATAAATAAAAGGATTTATTCTATAAAATTTGGATTTAGTCAAAAGTCCTACACTCTTCTGAAACAATAGAGCTGGGGTGAAGAAAAAAAATGGCCACACTCAAGGATCCAAAAGGCTACAAGGTCCCCACCCCTGCATATACCTCTATTTATCTTAACCCACAAGACATCTGGCTCTTCTTCCCTGCATGAAGCAAGGGAGGGGTTGCTGACAGGCTCTAGAGTCACCTCCACGAGGCACTAGTTTGTGACCTTGAGCAAGTCCCTGAATCTCTCTGAACCCTTTTTCCCACCTGTGAAGTGGAGTCATGGAGAGTTTCAAGTGAGGAGCCAACAAGGAAACGTGTAGAGCTGTAGCTTGAAACCCACCAGAGTCGCCAACATCACAGCTATGACACTGTCACCCTCAAATCTAGCAGGGCACCCTGCAATTCTAAACCCCATACATTAACTGTCCCCTGCACTTTCTCCCTTTCCCAAACTTCTACCTCTGAGTCTGCCCAGAGGACCAGGAACAACTCTGTTTCCCAGGAGGCGCAGACAGGAGAGGACAGCTGCTGGGCCTGCGCGTCTGCACACACCCACCAGCAGTTCTCCACGTCCACACTCACACACACAGGGTCCCACATGTATCTCCTGGTGGACACTGAATGCGGCTTATTTCCCTTAGTGTCCCCAGGACTCAGCCTTGGACAGATGGCTAGAAACTACACACAGAATTCCAGTCTCTCAAACAGGGACGATGGCATCTGCAGAGCCGGAAGACCTCAGCACTCCTGGATCCATAGTTCCCCATGGGGGGAAGTTGGAACTGTTGGTGGGGCGCCCTGAGTTATCACCACCGGTGGGGGCAGGGACCAGGGATGCTAAAGGTCCTGCAATATACCACAAAGATCTCTCTGGCCCCAAACACCCATGGTGGCCCTGTTGAATAACACTAGCTCATCCTATGATCCCTGGCCCTGTCAGTTGAGGGGTCAGCACATGTGGTTGGAGGCGGCACTGAGACAAGCCCAGAGTGAACCGGCCCATTGCTCCTTGAATCTCCTGCAGCCAGGGTTTAAGGCTCAGAAAAGCACTTGCAAACCCCAAGTGGAGGTAGGGTCTGGGTCTAGGTGAGGGCCACACACTGCGGGCAGGCGCTGCCTGCCGCGGGCTCCTCACCTCTCAGCCTGGAGCCGCTCCAGCTCCCGCTTGCGCTCCTGCTCCGCCAGCTGCCGCTCCTGCTCGCGCCGCTCCTGCTCGCGCTGCTCGGCCAGCCGCTTGGCTTCAGCCGCCTTCCGCAGCCGCTCCTGTTCCTCCTCCTTCTTCTTCTGCAGCAGCTCCTGGTGCCGCCGCTCTTCCTCCTCCTAAGATGCAGAGCACGGTGAGGCGCTGTGGTCAGGCCTGGGCCAGAGAGGCAGGGCAGTAGCCCCGTGGAGAGAGGAGGTTGCTGGGGGTGGGGTGGGTGGGTGGGTGAAGGGCCTGCCCCACCCCCAGCCCAGGAACCTCGCACTGACCAACACTGACTGGGGCAGAACTGAGCGACTTCCCAAGCAAGGCCCTGCAAGCATCGCCAGCACCAGCTTGAAAAGGCATCTTGTGACAACTTCTGCCGCTGCTGCTACAGCAGATTGAGCAGGTGAGGGACTCTGGGGTCAGGCTCAGCTGTGTGACGCTGGGCAATCCACTTAACGTCTCTGGGTTTAAGGTTTCTCATCCATAAAATGGGGACACCAGCCATCCCTACACCACAGGGAGCTGCTGAGTTTATACGCGCAACACACAGAATGGTGCCCAGCACAGAGTAAATAAGAAACCTTGGTAATCAGCAACAAAAGCCCTAATGACAGATCTGCATTCCCCTAAAATTGTAAGACTGACAGTCCCCAGGAAGAGCTAAGTGGAACTGTCAGGGATCAGTCATAACAGTGATCACACAGATAACAAACATTAACATTTAATCCTCACAACAACCCTACCATGCAGATACCACTATTCTTGACGTAATGAAAGCACAGAGAGGCCAAGTCACCTGCCCAAGGTCACACACAGCTCAGACAGAAAGTCTAGTAGAGTGTGTGTACTTAACCCTTAAACTTCACTTCTATAGAAAGCAGGTCCAGTCACCATCCCCCTCCTGGAGGCATTTGATGAACCTTCTGGGTAGCCAGCAGGTCCCGTGGTGCTGAGACGGTGTCTGTCCTGCCAACCCCCTCCCCAAGGCCACCTGCATTTGCACCTGCTGCAGCCGCCTGAGCCTGCGGGCCTCCTCCTCCTGCTTCCTGCGTGCCTCCACCTCCTCCATCTTTTTGGCTGCTGCCTTTTTCTTGGCCTTCTCCTCCGCCAGCCGCTCTTCCTTAGCCTGCAGAGGCCACCCACATGTGCCCTTTGCAGCAGGCCTGCTCTCAGAACCCTGTGACAGGCATTCCATGGCCCTGCACACCTGGTTTGTTCCCCACAGCCCAGGGAAGAAGAGGCCTCGGAGCATGAGACCACCGACCCACAAAGGCCTGCTGGGAAAACCCACAGCTGGGAGCTTCAACCTCAGCTTAGCTCCTTCAGAGCCCATGGGGCAAACACAGAAGGGTACAGGGCCTCGAAACCCCAACTTTCCAAGGGGTCCAGTTTCAACCCTCGGGCAGCCAAATCGGAACTGCTCAGGACCCAGCAGGGCTGGCCTCCCACAGCCCAGGCTCACACCTTCTCGGTCTTCTCATCAATCTGCGCAAACTTCTGCTCGATCTGCTTCTTCTTCTCTTCTTTCATCTGCTCCACCCGCTCGCGGGCCTGCAGCACCTTGCGGAGGCGCTCTTCACGCTTCCTGTGGGGCACACGGGAGTCATGGGAGCTCTGCCAAGGCTGGGGCAGGCCGACCGGGAGCGGGGCCACTTACAGCTTCACCTCCTCCAGCCGCCGCCTCTTGTCCTCCTCCACCTTCTGCCTGCGCAGCTGTTCGGCCTCCTCCTTCCGCCGCAGGTTCTCCAGACGCTGCCGCTCCTTCTCCTGGGGAGGGCAGGGGAGAAGCAGGACGTGATCAAGGACAAGCCCCCTGACCCAAGGCTGCTCACAGGCCCCAGTGGCCCACAGACACATGGGCAGCCACATCAGAATGGTTCTTAGAGGCGGAGTCGCCCCCAACACTCCCTCCATCCCCACCCAGGCCAAGGTGGTGGCTCCCATCCCTCCTCCCAGGAGCACCCAATCTCCTCACACCCAAGGGCCTGGGTCACAAGTGCCCTCAACTCTTCTAGGTTGGAAGCAGCACAAAATTCAGGCTCAAAATCGGATTGATGTGCCACATACAGTGCATTTTAAAATATGAAGAAAAGAGGGAGGAATGTCCCTTACAAAAGGTCAGAAAGGCAGCTTTGAAAGTTATAGTTAACGTTCTATTTAAGGAGGTAGTGTGTACATAGGTGTTAATCTGTTACAATTATGTTTTATAATTATATACTACGTGTGTACACACATTCCTTTGTATATATCAACATATTTCATAATAGTTAAAATAAATAAAATAATACTTGAAAAAAACAAAAGAAAAAATTTCCAAATGCTAACAGAGGTTACTATAGGTTGATGAGGTAGATTAGGGATAGTATTCTTTCCCTTATTTTTCAAATTTCCTCTGATATAGCTATTAACAAATTTGAAAACAACTTTTAAAAAGTACTAGTAGTTAAACAGTAGTAGATTGATGATCTCCTCCTGGGCAGACCCAGAAAGGTCCAGGAACACAGCCACAGCAGTGGGCAAGCAGCAGGAACAGGGCGGGCTTCAAGTCAGCACCTCCCTGGTCAAGAACAAGAGTGGTGGCTCGGCGCCTGTGGCTCAACCGGCTAAGGCGCCAGCCACGTACACCTGAGCTGGCGGGTTCGAATCCAGCCCAGGCCCGCCAAACAACAAAAACGGCTGCAACCAAAAAATGGCCGGGTGTTGTGGCGGGCGCCTGTAGTCCCAGCTTCTTGGGAGGCAGAGGCAGGAGACTCGCTTGAGCCCAGGAGTTGGAGGTTGCTGTGAGCTGCGATGCCACAGCGCTCTACCCAGGGTGACAGCTTGAGGCTCTGTCTCAAAAAAAAAAAAGAAGAAGAGTGGTGTTCACTCCAGACTGAAGGCCCCTAACCATCATCCCCAACCTAGCTCCCACCAGTCTCCCACTGCAGGGTTCAGTATCAAACAGCCACCTCTATCTCCCTGTACTGGCTACAGTCAATTTCTCCCTGGACCCTCGCCCTGATCCCAACTAGAGTAGTTCCCCCTAGAAACCTGGCTCAAAGGTAATACATCCTCCTGAACATGAAGAGAAGGGGCTGTGGTCAGGAGTAAGACAGGAGTAGACACATTCTACCTTGAACATAAAACAATAAAAATTATCTAATCTGAACACAAAGAGAAAAAAAAAATTGAAGAAAAATTAACAGAGCCTCAGGGAACTATGGGACAATACCAAAGGTTTTCATTTACATCATTGGCATCCCACAAGGAGAGGTGAAAAGGGGATGCTGAAAAAAAAGTTGAAGAAATAATGGCTGAAAATATGTCCCAAGCTTGGTGAAAGATACAAACCTAAGATTCAAGGTCAGCAAACCCCAAATGGGATCAATCCTAGAAATTCACGGTCAGACTCACTACAATCAAACTGCTAAAAACTAAATACAAAGGAAAAACATCAAAAGCAGCCAGAAGAAAAGGGATCCATTACCTATATGGGAACAATCTGAATGACTAAAGATTTCTCATCAGTAATCAGAGGCCAGAAAGAAATTTTTAACATGCTAAAAGAAAATAATTTTACATCCAGTGAAAATATTCAGCAGAAATAAGAGGTGAACTAAGTATCCTCAGATGAAGGAAAACTAGAGAACTCGTCAGCACATCTGTTCTAAAAGAATTGTGATAGCTCTACAGGTAGAAGAAAAATACCAGAAGGAAACACGAACAACAGGAACGAAGGAATAGCAACAGAAATGGTTGATGCGTGGCTAAGCAGAAAATTCTTTTCTTCTTAAGTTCCTTAAAATATTCGACAGCCAAAAGTCAAAATTATAACATATCTAATGGGATGGTCAATGGGTCTATGTATATTAAATAGACGTAATTTATAAGACAACCACAGCATACAGCAGAAAGGGGCAAAGACAGATGCAGAGTAAGGTTTCTGTGTTCCAAGTGAACTGGTAAAACACTGATGCTAAACAGACTGTAAAAAGTTAAGTATGGAACTTAAGTGGCCCAAGTGGGCCACTGAAAAACTCTCCAAAATCATAACATCAAAATCACAATAGATAGGGCGGCGCCTGTGGCTCAGTGAGTAGGGCACTGGCCCCATATACAGAGGGTGGCGGGTTCAAACTCAGCCCCGGCCAAATTACAACAACAACAAAAATAGTTGGGCATTGCGGCGGGCGCCTGTAGTCCCAGCTACTCAAGAGGCTGAGGCAAGAGAATCACCTAAGCCCAAGGACTGGAGGTTGCTGTGAGCTGTGACGCCACAGCACTCTGTGACAAAGTGAGACTCTGTCTCTTTAAAAAAAAAAAAAAACATATATATATATATATATACATAGATAATTAAAATGAAATACTAAAAAAATGTTCAAGTAACTCCTTGCAAAAGACAAAAAGAAACAGAAGTAAAAATGAAGAGAACAAGAAGACAAACAAAAAGGTAGACTTAAATTCTAACACATCATTAAACATAAACACATCAAATAAAAGACATCATCAGAATGAATTAAAAAAAATTAAAGAAAACTTTACCCAATTATACTCTGTCTAAAAGAAACTCATTTCAACTATAATCACTTAGGTGGGTATGAAGATTATACTGAGCAAAGGAAGCTCATCTCCAAGGGCATCTTGTAAGTCAATACAATTTATGTGACGTCCTCAAAAGGACAAAAATACAGAGACAGAGAACAGGGGTTGGGGTGGGGGGAGGATGTTACCCTAAAGGAGTTTTAGTAGCAGACGGCATTTTGGGGGTGATGAAAATGTCCTGTATCCCCATGTGGTAGTGTTAGAGGAATCAATACACATGTTAAAATTCATATTTAATTGTACCCCCCCCAAAAGTCCAGTTTACTGTTAAGTATAATTTTTTTTTCAAAACACTTTTTAAAAGATGAAGAGAGAAATGGAAAGAGACACCAGGAGCCATGGAAGCCAAGCTGGACACAAGAAGGGCCTGGCAGACATTGGCCTTTAGGGGGATGCACATGGAGAGCGAGGGTGGCCTTAAGCAGGCCTCTTGTTAAGCTTGCCAACTACCCAGATCCAGGGAAGAACATCAGAAGGGCAGGATCCCAATCCTGCTTTTCCCATCCTACCCCCCTTCCCCCACTAGGAAAGTGCCCTGAAAGTAAATGCCTTCTGGTACCAGGCACACTTACCCACACCCCGTCCCTACCCTCATCCTCTTCTTGCTCAACCAGACTCCAGCTATCAACAAGGCTCAGCACTGCAGATTTTTAATCTCAAAGCTGAGTGTTAACCAATTTTAAAGAAAACTTGGTGCTTTAGTCATTTGTATTACAGAATCTGTGTTTCTCCTCTCTTCCAACCTGCACAAGTGGGTTGTCCCTACTCTCCAGAGGATGCCCTCAAGGCCAAAGTAGAGGGTGGGAGGAAATAAGCAAGAGCAGCCCCATCTGCATCAGAGGCCTCCCCTGAGCAATCTCTACCACTTAGTCAACGACCACTTGATACCAAGCCCTGCACTAGCTGATTGACACCATTACTCTGTGGTTCACCAAATCACCATCAATTACCCAACTGGTCTCTCTGTTTGTGCCTCAGGAAACTTGTCCCAGGCCCTGAGGTCCCTGTGACTTTCCTGGGCCTCAGTCTGCTAACTAAGGACTGTCCACACCTACCAGATGCCTGTGCAGAGACCTGGGATCTCCAGAGCAGGAAAGGGCAATTTCCTGGGCTTCTGGGTCATCCCCACATGACCCACAAGGCTCTGATCAGACTGGGTGGGACACAGGTGGCCACTCATAGGAGGAACAAGTCTAAGTCTTCTGCTGACTGTGGGCCCAGGTGCCTGGCAATGGCCTGGCGTGAAAATAGCTAAACAAAACCGCATAGCCCGTTTGTGGTGCAGGGGAAGGCACGCTATCATCCGGTCCAACCAAAGGGGACAGGTGTGTCTGCAAAAAAAGCAAGTCAGAGCCCATCTGCCCAGCTGTTGGGAAGCCCCTCACCTAGAGGCACAGACCCTCCCGGCTGCCACAGGACATCACTGTGCGGCCAGGAGGAACTAAAGCGGCAAAATGGCTGCAGACTTGGCAACTGGCACAGGGAGCTGGGACGAGGGCTGAGCAGGCCCCAGCTCTCTGAGGCTCCTGGCTCACCTCAGTTCTGAGGTATCTGGGAAGAGAACAGCTCTTGTGGTTTGTCTCCGGATGCCACCACTGACAGTTCCTCTGTCACTTGGCAGAGTAAGACTCAGCCTCCAGCTTTGGACAAATTCAGACTGCCCTTTCCCTATTGCCCCTCAATCTCAAAATTACTACACGGGTCTGTGACCCAATCAATCTTCTCGCACCCCCCCCCACCCCATTTTTTTTGAGATAGAGTCTCACTCTGTTGCCCTGGTGTCATAGGCTCACAGTAACCTCAAACTCTTGGGCTTAAGCAATCCTCTTGCCTTAGCCTCCTGAGGAGCTGGGACTATAGGCACCCACCACAATGCTTGGCTAGTTTTTTTTTTTTTTTTTAATTCTTAGTAGAGATGGGGTCTCACTCTTGCTCAGGCTGGTCTTGAACTCCTGAGCTGAGGCAATTCACTGGCCTCAGCCTTCCAGAGTGCTAGGATTACAGGCCTAAGCTATCATGCCAACCTGGACCCAATAAATCTCAATGTCTCTGGGGACCAGAAATGACTTGTCTGTTCTCTTCCCAAACCCACAGACCCTGAGGAGGGCCCAGTGCTGGAGAGGAGTGAGGTAGCTGTGAGGGACACTTCAAGCTGTAGCTCTGGTGAACAGCTAGGGGCCACATCCCCCCTTGCTTCCTGCTGGGAGCAGAGGTGAGGGCAGAGAGGGCCCTCACTGAGTGCCTCCAGCCAGTGCGCCCCCACTGCCACTCCTGATGCTGCCCTCCAGTTATGATGTTAGTGCGTCAACAGGAGTCGTCAGTGGCACAGGGACAGGGCTACCACGGGGTAAGTGCTAGGTAAGGCTAGGTTACCACACAGGAAAAGGCTTTACTTACAACGAAGCTGCACTGTGGAGAGGAGAAAAGGAAAAAGCTGAAAGTTAATGCCATGCGGGGGGCATCCCGGAAGGCAGGTCATGCACTAGGCTGGGCTAGCGTCTTGGGGCCTGCACCCACTTGCCAGAGCACCCCCTTCTTTCCTCTCATCCAACCCTCAGCCCCATCAGTGCAGGTGTGCACATGTGCCCCTCCCTAAGCCCACTCAGGCCCTGGGGCCGTGGGATGGTGAGGGAGTGCAGAGATCTGCTCGGCCAGTCCTGCAACTTCTCAGCCCTGAATCACTGAAGGCTGGCCAAGCATCTGGACCAAAGTCCAGAGCCTACAGATCAGGGAATGTGATCTGAGCACATCTGAGACAATGTGTTCAGATGTCGAGGCAGCTGTGGCCAGAGGCTTGAGCTGGGCACGCCTGCCTCTGCCCAGACCCACACTACTCCCAGAAGTCTAGGGGACCGGCTAGAGCCAATGGCCACATGACCTTGGACATGGGCCTCCTCACCTTGGGGTCCACGCGCAAGGGAGTGTTGCGCTTAATGAAGGACTTCATGACACTGCCACGGGGGGCTGAGGTCGGGGTCATGAGCATCTGGTTCCTCTGCACTGTGTGCAGGAAGGTCCGGAGGGGCCGTACTACCTGCAGACCAAGATGAGTGTCAGGGCTCAACAGGCAGGACAGGGAACAAAGAGAGGGCAGGGCCCTGGCTCACCTTGCTGGCCGGACAGGGTGAGGAAGGGGTCTTGCTCCTGGGGGGCTGAAGCTCCTCGTCCTCCAGGTGTGCCTCCTCATCCAGCTCGCTCACTGCCTGCTTGTAGCTGCGCTTCCTCCTGCCGAGGCACAGGTAGCAACATGGTCATAGGATAAACTACCATAGCCCTAGTCACACCCTACACAAGGTCACCCCTATGAATAAAACTGGGCCTACACCATAGGCCTTTAGACTAAAAGGGACTAGAGAGAGCTAGGGTCTCCCTCACCAACCCTCTGCTGCCCATTCAGAGGAATGGAGGTTACTAGCCCAAGGTCATGGCAAGAAGCTGCAGAAGGACAGAGTGAATGATTGGGTACCCCATTCTAGGCTGGTGTTTATCCTGCATCAGGCAGCCAACTCCTTTGTTAAGTCAGAGCATAAAGCCACACCCTGGGCGAGAATCTAGGGAACCACTGTCCACAAGTCCACCCTTTCTGAGGAGGATTCAAGGTCATGTCCCTCTGGGCCACTTGGAACAGTCACCCACATGACCCAGTACAAACCTGACACTCTGAGGTGGCTCTTTGGGTCCATCTACTTGGTCAGTCTTGGCCTCTGTAAAGACAACGATTTCAGCGAGGCTGAAGAATGGCCAAGAAGGGTTAGGGGAAGGTGTGCCCTGGCAATTGCAGCCTTGGAAGGAGAAAAGTTCGCTTCCTGGCAGCCCCCAGAGTGGCCAGTCACAGAAACATCAGCCTTAGCACCGACTGGCCTTAAGAGATTTATTGGACATCAGAGCCCAGCTTGCTCCTCCAGGCCTGGCCTCTGTGACAAGCACAGCAAGGCAGGACAGTCCACTGCCGTGCCCACCTCTAACGCTGAGGACTAGTGCAGACGCCTCACAGAGCTAAAGCTCTAACAGCTCCTTGCACAGCTTCTAAATCTCACGCCTCCCAGCCCTTTCATCTGGAACAGCAGTGACAAGAGGAGGGGAATGCACAGGGTCAGTATATTCGGTTTCACTGCTAGGAGAAAGCACCCCTCACCCTGAAGGTTCCTTGCAGGAGCCCTGGGGGCTGTAGCACACCATTGCCCGACCCCACTGTAAAGAGGAGAGAGCCATGTCCAAGATCTCACAGCTACCTCCCTCTTCTCACCAATGAGAGCAGCGCCCTTCCCAGAGAGATGTGAGACCCACCCCAGGACTTCCCCCGCCCCCAGCAGCGTACAGGGCCAGACAGGCTCCAGACCAGCTCCCTGAGCCCATAGCTCTCCTGCCCTCTTTCAACAGGGAAGGACCTGGAAGGAGAGAGACAAAACAGGGGGCCAGGTAGGTGAACCCTCAGGCCATGGTTCTTCCTGCTGCACCATGGTGTCAAGCTCAAGGCCTTGACCTGGCACTTTCACGTTAATACTCCAGTTCAGGCCCTTTCTGAGTCCTAATCCATCCAGTCACGGCCACTCATGCGGCATTAAGTTCATAGCTCCAGCCCAAAGGTGAGAGGAAACCATTGGAAGGAGATCTATGCACCACCTAGCCCAGTTTCATTTACCTTTGGTCTATTATCCCAGAAAAGGGGGCTTCTTCATCCCCAGAGAGGTCAAGCCAAGGAGCCAGGGAAGCTGCCGAGCTGGGGATCTGCACCTTGCTGTCAGGAAGACTCACCTTGCTGTCCTCCAGAGGGTGTTTCCTGGCTGCTGGCCGGAGGCTTCTGGTTGGGTGTACTAAGGACACTCTTGGTGGCACTGTGGAGCCCTGAGTTATTCTCCTCGATCTCAGGGGACTGTGGGAAGAACCAAGGCTTTAGAGGTCCTGAGGCCCAGGGTGGCTGCAGTGCAGAGCAGGAGCCCTGGAGGCCCCTGAGCCCTCTCCTCCCCAGCCTGCTGCCTCTTACCTCTGGCTCTGCTAATTCCGCAGACTTAGCCTTCTTGCCGGGCTCCTTCTGCTTGGGGCTGAAAGCAGAGCAGGGGCACTGTGGGGACCACCCAGCCAGTCCAAGCTCTTCCCATTCCCTGGCCACAAACCCACAGGCCCCTGCAGAAGGGAGGTCAGCTCATAGGCAGCCACTCCCTGGCTTCCTCTCAGCCCCAGCAGAGCTCTGACTCAGGACATGAGCCCTCTATGCAGCTGTCTCAACCTCTTAGGCCTAAGCATCTCTTTACATGGGGCCAGCAAAGCCAGCAGGTCTGCCCAGCTATCCCCACCCACCCACATCCCAAGCGCTGATCCCTCTGCTCTGAAGGAAGGAGGGAGGGGGCTAGTTTTAGTGAGGGGAGGACATGGCCTCCAGGAAAAGGAATCAGTGTTCTAACCCAAAGCACGCTGAGTGTAACCCTAGAGCACCCCCATTTTACCCACCCAACTTGAACATGGCTTCTTATGGCTGCCCTGGCCCATCCCCAGCCTATGGAACCCATAGCCCACCCCAGAGTAAGGATCCCAGGCTCAGAGAGTCAAATTTAGCACTACAGGGAGGCCTGAGAGTCCAGGTGCTGGCTGCCTGGTTGGAGGGAAGGGGGGCGGGGGGCCTGGGCAGTCAGTGGGGAAGGCTCAGCCCCAAGAAATGCTTCTGGTTCTGGAGTTCATCTCCCCTCCCCAACCCCCACTGTCCCTGCTCATCCCCCAAGTCCTGGAACTGAACTCACTCAACTTTCTGGGGCACTTCAACATTCAGAAGCCTCTCTAGGTAACTGTGACCTGAGGGAGAAAACAAAGGAACAAAATATGCCATCAGAAACCAGACAAGTACTACTCTAAGAGGTCTAGGCAATCAGGCTCCAGCAGGAACTTAGCCACTGTTCCCTGCACTAGCCAGGGAGGCCCTGCCATGTCCTAGGCCCTCACCCTCAGCATGTATCCTAGCATCCTCAACAGAGCTGCTGTCTTTATGTCCCCTGCTATTTCCTAGCTGGGAACATGCCTGTGTGAGGCATCTCGGCTCCTTCACTGGACTGGGGGTATCTTGGGAAAAGGGACAATGTCTGATTCAGCTCCAGGCCCCCGACTTCCAGCAAGGGGCCCAACACAAAGCAGCTGATTCATTCAGCAAATGCTCATTGATTGCCTTCTATGTACTGGGTCTGGAGCCAGGCGCCAGGGACTTCGTGGTGAGTAAAACAGAGTCACTATCTGGTCTTGATAACAATAATCAAATAAATCTTATCAGTGACACTAGGAAGGTATGATGACAGAAGAGAACAGAAAATTCTGAAAGCCTGTAATGGAGATACCTGAGGTGGCCTGGAAGATCTGCTGTGCAGAAAATTACAGACAAAAGGGGACAGTGCGGGGGGTGGAGGGGCTGGCCAGGCCAGCAGTTCTCCAAGTATATTCTGTGACCCCTAGAAGTCCCCAAGACCCTTTTGCAGGACCCATAAGTGCATAACTATGTTCATTATAACACCAAACTATCATTTTCCCTTTTTGCTGTGCTGACATTTGCCATGCAAGCACAAGAACAATGGGGTAAAAGCTGCTGAAGCCTGAGCTAGCCCCAGATTGCACGCTCACAAGAAGGGAATGGCCAGTTTCACTGATGGATGTTTTTGACGAAGGCATAAAATTATCAATTTTATTAAAACTATATGCAAGTACATGTCTATCTACTATCCTGTGTGATAAAGTGGGAAGTACTCAAGATGCTGCAGACCCAGCTCCCTGTGAAGAGTGCGTGCCTCTAAGCTCCAGCTGAACTACTTTTTTTCATGAAACACTATTTTTAATTAAAATACTATGTTAATTAAAAGAACAACTAACAGCTCGGCGCCTGTGGCTCAACACGCTAAGGCGCCAGCCATGTACACCTGAGCTGGTGAGTTCGAATCCAGACCGGGCCCACCAAACAACAATGGTGGCTGCAACCTTAAAAAAAAAAAACAAAAAACAACTAACAATCCAGGCACGCTGGCTCGTGCCTATGATCCCAGCAGCTAAGAGTTGCAGTCAACTATGGTGAGGCCACTGTACTGTACTCCAGTCTGGGCAACAAAGACTCTTGTCTCAAAAAAAAAAGGCCAACAAACTATGGTCATTTAATCTTGGGTTTACGGAAGAAATTTTCTTGCAAATAAATGAAGTGAGTCTTACCTCTTAAAATAAAATATCTAATATACCTGTGGACAATATTTGTTTAAATTAAACTATATTAAATTACACTAATTAAATTATATGTTTAATTAAAAAATATTCTCTACATATTGGCTACCTTTTTGTAAAATTTTGTAATGACTATTTTGTAAATAAATGCACATTTAGATACAATTTCCCATTTTCCCTATGTATGATGACTTCACGGGCGACCTTTGGGACACCCTGTATAACAAAGTGTGTCAAGATTTGGAAGATGTACCAAACCTCGTGAATTAGTATTTTCCAAATGACCAAGAGGTTACAAAATCACATGTGGCTGAAAAATCCATTCAAAATGCAAGGTAGATCAATGTGGAATTACAGACAATGAATTAAATATTTCAGATCCCACACTGCCATTAGCCTTTAAGGCCTGTGTTGGGTGTGATAACAAAGGATACCTATAATTATCTGAAAAAGTTACCAAGATAGTCCTCCCTTTTCTAACTGCCCATCTGTGTGAGGCCAGATTTCCTTATAATACCTCAACCCCAACAGCAAAATACAACAAGTTGAATGCAGAATCTGCCTCTTCTTTTAAGCCACACATTAAAAAGATCTGCAAAATGTTAGGTAATACCAGTCAAAACAGGTAATGTTTGGCTATTTCCATTTTTAATATTAAAATAAAAATAAACAGTATTTTAAATATTTTTAAATTCTTCAGTTTTAATTAATTTTTCTTTACTTTTCTTTTTTCTTTTCTTTTTTTTTTTTTTTGGAGACAAGAGTCTCACTCTGGGCTCAGTACCTGTAGCTCAAGTGGCTAAGGCACCAGCCACATACACCAGAGCTGGTGGGTTCGAATCCAGGCCAGGCCAGCCAAACAACAACTACAACCAAAAAATAGCCAGGCATTGTGGTGGGCACCTGTAGTCCCAGCTATTTGGGAGGCTGAGGCAAGAGAATCACTTAAGCCCAGGAGTTGGAAGTTACTGTGAGCTATGATGCTACGGCACTCTACCCAGAGTGACAGCTTAAGGCTCTGTCTCAAAAAAGAAAAAAAAAAAAAAAAAAGGTCTCATTCTGCCACCCTGGGTAGAGTGCCATAGCTTTGTAGCACAGCAACCTCAAACAGCTGGGCTCAAGTGATTGATCATCCTGCCTATGCCTCCCAAGTAGCTGGGAATACAGGTATGGACCACCATCCCTCACTAGTTTTTCTGTATTTAGTAGAGATGGGGTCTCACTGTTGCTCAGGCTGATCTCTAACTCCTGAGCTTAAGCAATCCCCCTGCCTCAGCCTCCAAAGTGCTAGCATTATAGGTACGAGCCACTGCACCAGGCCAGTTTTAATTTCTAATGCAGTCACTATCAACAGATATAACCTCATCATCAAAAGCTTTTTTAGGTCCTCAATAATTTTAAAAACTGGAAGCAGGTACTGAGACCAAAACTTGAGCAACACGATCTGGGGAAAAGGAAAAGCTCCTGCCAAGGCCCTGAGGCAGGGAAGAAGCTTTTTTGGGGAAGGGAAAGATGGCCAGTTTGGGTATAACAGTCAAGCTGGGGAGTGAGTGGACCAGCTGCAGGGCCAGGTTGGCAGTTAAGAGTGATGACTGCTCCCACCCGAGGGCTCCCTGATGAGGGGGCAAAAGGGTAAGAAGATACCCACATGACTACAGAGAACAAGGACAGAATGTTTGTACCATCTTTTGCCACTGGGGCCTCAGAGCCAGTCTGGTGGCAGGGAGATGGCCTAAGTCCTGGCAGAGGGACCAGGGGGGCTGGGCTATTCCCCAATGCACAGGTGGCCAGGAACCCCAAAGAGGACCCTCCAACAGCCGTGAATTAGTGGCCCTGTCTCTTGCCTAAGTACCCCAGAACTGCTGCCCAGCAGCCCTCTCAAGCAGGTGCACACCAGGCCAGGGACCTCATGCCCCCCAGAGCAGCTCCTCACCCCAGCACCCACACTGGCTTCTAGGCCCCCACGCTCACCTTAACCACCAACCTGTCTCATTTCCCCACTCCCCTAAATGCAGGTGTTTCCTTCCCCTCCAAAATTACCAAGTTGCACTCAAATCTCGGCACCAAAAGCTTCTTGGGGAGGAACCCAAACCCAGATCCCACCACAGATTTGCCCTGAGCCGTTCCCCAGAGCCTGGGGTCAGGAAAGCCTCCAGGAAGCCTTTTACCCCGTTACCACCCCAAGCCCTGTAACTCCTTGTTTAGGGTCAGCCTGGTCACACCTATACTGAGCACCAGGGACAGTGACTGTTCCTGGGTCCTATAACTTGTTTTGTTTAAATAAGATCTACTGAGCATGCACCACACTCAAGCACTAGGATAGGTTCTCTATTCACATTCAAAGCAGGTAATGTCACCATTTCACAGATGGGGAACTGATGTAGAGGGAAGGGGTGTGCCCAAGGTCACCCGGGGTCTGTGTGACTCCAGATCCTGAATCATGCCTCCTCCTCTCCCTCTTCTTTCCACCTCAAAAAGGGTGACAAAGTCGGGCTTGCAGTCAGATAGACCTGGGTCACACATACCAAATTAGGATCCCACCATAAGCAGGGAAGGGGACGAGGAGGAATGGCCATCGGAAGGGCTTACGAGCTGCAGATTCGAGTATTGGTTCTGCCTAGCCAGCCCTCCAGGTTCACCTACCCCCTTGAACTCCTTCACAGGAACAGATCTAGGACTGAGAAGCTCTCCAAGGGGTCCTGAGAATCCAAACACGAACATTGTGTCGGACTGCAGATCTGCACATGCCCAAGCCCCAGGCAGTGTGACTCGGCCAGGAAGACACCTGCCAAGGTGAGATGCCCTCACCTGCCTGATGGAGCCTGCCCAACAGACACTGCCTGGGGTTTTCCTCAAGGCGTCCTCTGCAAGTGCCTGCCTTTCCAGACAGAATGAAACATGCAGGGTTCAAGCCTCACTTCCCAACTTATAGACTCCATGGCCTCCTTAAGCCTTAGTTTCCTTCTCTAAAAAGGGGGGAATCTTAGCAAGCTAAAAATGCTGTTGCAAGGCCCAAATGAAGTAACCTTTGCTTTTTATAAATCTTCAAGTGCCAGGCAGATGCCAGTTACTATTTTATGCAAATTAACGTAAAAACTGGCTGATTTTATCCTTCCCATCAGCCCACTGCTTTGTTCCTGAACCCTTGAAGCAATTACTTACTTGGTCTCCCTACATCCTTCTCTCCCTTCCTCTTGGCCACTTCCACAAGGTGCCAGGAACCTCCCAACAACTGTCATCAGGCCACTTCTTTGGCTTCAGTGGGGTCGAGCCCAAGCTCCATGTGAAGCACATGCGGCCCAGATACCCCATCACTTGCTATTTCAGCCCCTGGGGTCTTTGTACAAGCTATTCTCTCTCCCAGGAACACCTATCCCCACATCCTTCCCATTGGCAAAAGTGCAGTCATCCTTCAAAACCCTCCCAGCTCAGACCCCACCTACTCACGCCGCTGGCCCTGTCTCTCTTCTGTGGC
This sequence comes from Arctocebus calabarensis, assembly GCA_963573935.1. Lineage (NCBI taxonomy): Eukaryota > Metazoa > Chordata > Mammalia > Primates > Lorisidae > Arctocebus > Arctocebus calabarensis. The sequence goes on along the minus strand of CAUYON010053811.1, from coordinate 2,110 downwards.
TCCTAACACACCTACTCCCGTAAGAAATGGTCCCCAAACTGAGATCTGATGATGACAAGAGCAGCCACTGTTCCTGAGCCCTTCCTACACACCAGGTACCAATCTACACATCCTCATGGGTTAATAAAAAAAACTTCAGAGTAACCCTTCAAGGTGATGCTATTGTTACCCTCTGTCAACAGGTGAGGACTAAAGTCCATGAAGTTTCTAAAACCTGCCAAGATCACAGGGTGGGTAAACAGCTGAGAACCCAAACTCAAGCCATCAGCTCCAGGGCCATCTTGGGTCTCCCCACCCTGCCTCTCATCAGATATTCAGTCATCTATTCTCCCAGAATGAGCTGCTGAAATGAAAATTCCCATCTCCAGGCCAAAGTTTTGCTAAAAGGAGGCGCGCACAAACAGAGAATTTAAACAGCTCCTGCAGAAAGGGGAGGGGAGGAAAGCGCTAGTCCTGGGGAAGAAGACCCAGGTTCCAGCTTCAACATGACCGTTAACCATAGGGACGCTGCAGCCAACCTCCCCCAACCTCAGTTTCCCCATTTGTTTTTTTGTTAATAGAGATGGGGTCTCATTTTTGCTCAGGCTGGGTTCAAACTCCTAAGCTCAAGCAAACCACCTGCCTCAGACTCCCAGAGTGCTAGGGTTACAGGTGTGAGCCACCTTGCCCAGCCCAGTTTCCCCATTTGTAAAACTAGATGGTTGGGTTCAAGCTGCATCTTCCAATATAGTAGCCCCAGCTACATGTGGCTATTTAAATCTAAACTAAGTAAAACATGGTACCTTTCAAAATGTGGTTTCTCAATCAGACCAGCCACATTTTGAGAACATAATAGCCAGTGCGGTTAGCCAGTGGCTACCACACAGGACAGCACAATATGGGACATCTGCATCATCACAGAGAGATCTGTGGACATCTCTTGCTAGATGGTCTCTCAGAAACTCTCCATCTGAGCCAGGCACCAAGGACCACCCACCACACCTTCAACATGGCTGAGCTGCCCAGACTCACAGATGACGCGAGCAGAGGCTGCTGGCTCTTCGGCAGCCTTCTTGGCAAGTCTTTTGCTTGCCCTCCGGATAGTACCCTCCTCTTGGGCCACCAGTGAGTACTTTTGGGCCAGCGAGACTTGGGGATCCGGGGAGGATGGGGCGATCAGGCTACACCGCACTGACCGAGTGTCCGCACGGGAGCTTGTGGGCGTGGAGGAGTTATCCAGGAGGATGGGTGCCAGCACCCGCTGGCGCCATGGAGAGTCCGGAGAGCCAGGAGACACCCCTGCTATCCTGAGCTTAGAGACAGACCGCCCTGTCCCAACCCCTCGACCCCTGGGGTCTTGGGGTGTAGCCATGAGGGTGCTCACTGCGACAGACTCCAGTCTCCCAGCCTCTGTCTTCTTGGGCACTGATTCTTCATCTGATGTCACTACGCCCTGCGAGACTGGGGAAAGAGTCTGAAACACAGCCTGGGTGGTCTTGGACTGGGTGATGCAGAGCTCAGCACTCCGGCGCTCACTGATGCCTATCTCTACCACGGGCACCAGCTGGCCCTGGGCAAGGCTGTCCTCAGGCTTCTTGGTCAGCACTGCAGGAGATTCGGGGGTGGGCGAAGATGCGGCCAATGCCACAGTGGCAGCCGCAGCCGCGGCCTTAGCACGAGTAATCCGCCGCGGGACGGAGCCATTCTCTCCCATCACCGTGGCGAGCTTCTGCACATTGTCCTTGCTGCGGAGGCGCCGGGAGCTCAGCTGGCTGCTTCGAGTCTTCCTTCGGGATAATCTGCCAGAGGGAGAGAGCAGGGGCTAAGACAGCCCTGCAGGGCAGAGAGGCACCCCAAGAATCATGCTAGGCACACCCATCTCCCCAGGGTGGATGGAATATGAATTAATGGGCTTGGAGGCAAACGATCTGAGTTCCAGCCCAGCCATCTGCCACCTCTAGTTCTGAAGCTATTCCTATCTCCAATTTACTTTTTCCTTGCGTGATTTTTGTAGATAGATTTTCTTAAAAGCAAGACATTACTTATCAGTTCCCTTCATGCTCCCTCCATTTACAGGGTATTTCAGCTAAGGGGGAGGGTTGTGGGTGGGCCTATGGAGAACACCTTTCTG
>CAUYON010053809.1:0-20429 GCA_963573935.1 Arctocebus calabarensis | reverse complement strand
TGTTATATACTTATATTGCATATTACATAAATGTATGTATTTCTATTATGTGTCTATATACATCAAGAGAGAACAAATAACTTCTATTAATTAGGACTCTGATGAAAGTGATAAAAACTCATCTGAGTTACTAATAGAATGGATTCAATAAAATTGTAAAACAAACAAACAAAAAAAACAAACTCAGCTCAAGTGTCATCTCCTCCCGAAAGCTTAAAGCATCCTCAGGCTGCCCCTGGGGTTGATGAGGAGCTCCGTCGTTGGGCTCCTAGTCCCTGTGGCACTTATCCCACCGTAAGGAGCATGTGATTCCCGGTGTCACCCTTGGCCTGTGAGCAGCTTCAGGTAGGCCCCAGCTGTCTTCGTCTTCCTGTTCTTAGAGATCAAGGCCTTACGCACAGTAGGTGCTCTGTGTCTTGGCATGCTGAGTAAACAGGAAGTACCATTTAGGTGAAGTCTCTGGGAATAGGGAGAATCTGGAGGGTGAAGCAGGGAAGAATGGAGGCAAAGGCATGAGGACTAGGCTGCTTCTGTATGCTCTCCCCTGGGACTCCCTGGGGCGTCCGAGCAGCAGGGACACTTTTCTCCTTTAGCCCCAGGTATGCTTGCCCAGAGCCCACTCCGTGACCCCTTGTCCTCTGGTGCATGGCCTTGAAGAGGACGCGTGCACCTAATACCCCTTCCCCAGAGACATTCCCACCCTTCCTCTCCCTTCACAGCAGCTGTCGCTGAGGCTGTTGCTCTCCTCTCTGGATGAACTTTAGAACGAGCAGGGGGAGTTTTAAACAATTCTGATGCTTTATTTAATTGTTCTAGAGTGGGCCTCCAGCATCATTAATTTTTAAAGCTCCTCGGGTGACTCCACGTGCAGCCAGCATGAGGAGCACTAGGCCAGCCCCAGCTCGGGCAGGGCCCTTCCTACCCCAACAGTGTCTCGGTGGCCTGCTTTGATCTGCTGCGAGCACCCTTCTTGGCAGTTTTATCTTCAGCAATTATCTCCCTGAGCTCCTCTGTCCCTTTTGTCCCTGCCTAGCACATCCCAGAGCCCTCTCAGCACTGAATTATACACACACCAGCAGACTGCCTCTGTGTGAATTACTGAGGGCAGAGCTGTGAAGACATCTCCTGGCAAATAAATTAAAGTGCTTAATCATTCAGCCAAGAACCTGAGCAGAGAGACTCTCAGCCTCTAGAGCAGTGGTCTCAACCTTCCTAATGCCACGACCCTTTAATACAGTTCCTGTGGGTGGTGACAGGAACCGCTGCTCCAGACAGAGGGGGCTAGGAGGCAGGGAGAGGAGGGGGAGAGGGACTGAGAAGCTTGCAATGCTGTCTCTTAGGAGAAGCCACTGAGGAGGAGGGAGAGAGGGGCAAAGAAAGTGTGCTGGGGCACGTGACACAGGGAGCCAAGAAAGTCTCCCTTCTTTGGAAGGCTGAGTCAGAAGACACCTGTCTGGGGCGGCACCTGTGGCTCAAAGGAGTGGGGTGATAGCCCCATATGCAGGAGGTGGTGGGTTCAAGCCCAGCCCCAGCCAAAAAAAACCACACACACACACACACACACACACAAAAGACACCTGTCTGGGGTGTGGAGGCTGGAGGCAGGGAAGGACCAGGGAAGTAGCCTGCAATGTCCCTACCACCTGGGGGTTGGGCTGTTAGGGCATAGTTGCCTCTGTAGGTGGACAGTGGCAGCTTGATTCTGGTTCTGCATGTCCCTAAGCCAAATAAAAGAGGGGTGGCTGGGCCGGGCACTAGGGCTCACACCTGTAATCTTAGCACTCTGAAAGGCCAAGGTGGGTCGATTGCTTCAGCTCAGGAGTTCAAGACAAGCCTGAGCAAGAGCAAGATCCTATGTCTGCTAAAAATAGAAAAACTAGCCAGGTGTTGTAGTGATGCTTGTAGTCCCAACTATTCAGGAGGTTGAGGGACGAGGATTGCTTTAGCACAGGAGTCTGAGGTTTTTATGAGCTAGGATGATGACATGCCACTCTAGCTGGGCCATACAGTAAGACTTGGTCTTAAAAAAAAGTGAGGTGTCTGGAATGCTATCTCCCTTGTTCAGGGCAGCCTGTCTATTCTCTGCAACCTTTTAGGGCTTTAGCCAGAACTTTCTTTCCTAAGGAACAAGGGTCCCAGCTCCCTACCCCTAGACAAGTGTGACTTGTACAGTTAGGGGCTCCTACGAGCTCACAGCCACTCTTTTTTTTTTTTTTTTAAATTAGAGACAGGGCCTTTCTCTGTCACCTGAGCTGGAGTGCTGTGGTGTCATCATAGCTCACTGAAACCTCAAGCTTTTGAGTTCAAGGAGTCCTCCTTCCTCAGCTTCCAGAGTAGCTGGGACTACAGGTACATGCCACCACACCTAGCTAGTTTAAAACAGTAAAAAGAAAAATTTTTTTGGAGACAAGGTCTTGCTATATTGCCCAGGCTGGTCTCAACATCCTGGCCTCAAGTGATCCTCCCACCTTGGCCTCCCAAAGTACAGGGATTACAGGTGTGAGCTGCTGTGCCTGGCTGACTCATTTTTCATACATTGCTGAGTGACACTCTCAACAGCAGCCTGGCTTAGGGCAGAGGGCTGGGACATGATAGGGAGGGTTTGGTCCCTCAGCCTGAGACCCAAGCACCCTTGGGGCTTATTTGCTGATACCTTTTTTTTTTTTTTGAGACAGAGACTCAAGCTGTCACTCTAGATAGAGTGCTGTGGCATCACAGTTCACAGCAACCTCCAATTCCTGGACCCAAGCGAGTCTCCTGCCTCCATCTTCCAAATAGCTGGGAGTACAGGCGCCCGCCACAACACCCGGCCATTTTTCGGTTGCAGCCGTCATTGTTGTTTGGCAGATCCGGGCTGGATTCGAATCCGCCAGCTCAGGTGTATGTGGCTGGCGCCTTAGCCTGTTGAGCCACAGGCGCCAAGCCTATTTGCTGATATCTTAACCTTGTGGGATCATAGACTTGTTGACAGAGGTGTGAGGGCCCCTGTGGGGCCCTGGGGCGCAGTGAGGGAGTAGGTGGCACTTTTGCCCTTACTGACATACATAGTTAAAGCATGTCTCCCTTTCTCTGCCAGCAAGTATTTGGAGACTTTGCCTAGGAATTGCCACTGGGGAAGTCAACTGTTGGCCATAGATTTATTTCACATGGCCATCTTGTCTGTGACATCACCCAGGCAATGTGTTAAGGGAGCTGATTAGGCATGGTGACAGTGAGAAAGGCCTTGGGATTGGTGCCCTGGGGTGGCATTTGGATCTGTTCCTGGACCAAAGGTAGTACCTTTGCCCACAGCTTATCATTTGTGCCTTGGTCACAGGAGGACTCATCTGGGCCACTCCTGCTTACCAATCAGATACTCAAACACACGGTTGCAGGCCAGGAGCATCATCATAGCATCCGAAGGGAAACTTGGCTTTGGTTCTAGTTCTGCGCAGTCTTAGGCAGGCAGCCGCAATCCCAACCCAAAAAGGAATTGCATCTTGTGGGGTGGGGAGATGTCTGTGAAGCCACCAGTTGGCACAACCGGGTAGCCAGTGTGCTTGGCACTCAAAAACTCATGGAATATATGCTGAAGTTTGGATTGGCTAATTTTTTTTTCTTTTTCATTTTGTTTTGTTTTTTTAGCGACAGATTCTTGCTCTATTACCTAGGCTGCAGTGCAATCATAGCTCAATGCAGCCTCAAACTCCTAAGTTCAAGGGATCCTGCTTCAGCCTCCTGAGTATCTGGAACTATAGGCATGTGCCACCATGTCCAGCTGATTTTTTTTTAAGAGATTGGATCTTACTATGTTGCACAGGCTGGTCTTTAACTCCTGGCCTCAAGTAATTTTCCCATTGTTTTTTAAATAAATGAAAGTGAAAAATATAAATCCAATTATAAACGAGGGATTAAGGATCTGTCCACATTCCTTGGGTAAAAATTTACTGTTGCCTGGCATATCCTGGAATTGCACAGGAACCACCGTGGAGGCCTGGAGGCTATGGTTGAGTTTGCTCCCAACTGGGCAACTGGACACAGCCCGGTGTGAGGATCCGAGGTCTTCAGGGGTGCTGACAGAGCCTATTTATCCCCGTAGAGGTTGTCATCAATTTCCAATTAGCTGAAGCTTAGCTGGCAGCTTCAGGCTCCAGACTCCACCACAATAATGGAGGCACAGTCCCTCCTGGAGACAGCATTGAACAAGAATGGATGTCAAATTAGGTTATCCCTGTGTAGGGATATCCAGTCTTTAGTTAGGGTCTGTTGGCTCAGCTCTGGTGGAATGCGCATTTCTTTGGGCTTCTAGGGTGAACTCTGCCAAACCTCTTCCTCTGGGCTGGGTGTAGGGAGGGATTTTTACCTCTGGAGCTGAGTCTCAAGCTCTGGAGGGGGTAGGCAGGAGCTGAGGGAGAGCTATAGAGTTTTCTGTCACCTTGGTCTTGCAGCAGGGAGCAACACTGGGGCACCCCAGCCTGAGGACGCCCCTCCTCCCAGGGTGGGCTGGGGCGACTGGGAATGGCTGTCTTTTAAAGTTCTGGGGGAGCTGACGAAACCTGCGTCCTGGCTGCACAGACAGAACGCAGCATTATCAGCGGTATCGGGAAAGAGACCTTCATTTCTCTGTTAGAAAACTGAATGGTCGGCAGCACGCTCCCGCTCCCGAGCAGTTGCTAGGACTCTGCAGGGAGCAGCCCTCACCCCCTTCCTCAGAGGCAAGGCCCCCGGGAGCATCAGCTTCCCTACTGACTTGCCCTAGTCTGGCAGCTACAAAAAGGTTTTTATAAAACCCAAGGAATCATCTGCTGAGAAAAAGGAAAGCCGGCAATGAAGCGTTTCTCTGGGGAGCCTACAGCTTCCCCTTTCCTCCTCCTTCTCCATTGGCTTCTGTGCGGCTCTGAGGTGTGGGCAGAGACCAGTCTGAGGGCCCTCAAGGGCAGCCACAGCTGGACCAAGGGGCAAGCCAGCCCTTTGCCTTCTTGCCCTGGATCCTCTGGAAGGTGGAAACAACCAGGTACCTTGGTTTGCTGGGGGCCTAGCAGAGGGCACAGGCGTGGGGCTTGTCCTGCCCCACCCTCGGCACCCGCCTTCTTCACTCCCCGAAACCCTCCCATTTGATTCGCATGTCCCACACTGGACAAGGGGAAATGAATGACAGAAATGAAATAAAGGAAGCCTTCAGGAAGCCCTGGGCCAAAGAACAGGACTGTGCCGGGTGGTGGGCCAAGGGGCCACATCCTATTGGCTGCAGCAGGGAGGGTACTGAGAGGAGCCGGGTGTGCTTACAGACATGGGGGTGGGATGGGCTTCCCTTTACAGGAGTCCTGCTGGCTAAGCTGGTCAGCGTAGCAGAACACCATATAGCTTCATGGGATGGAGAAGTGAGAGTTACAAGAAACACCTTGTAATACGATGCTAACGGCGTGCCTAACATGAGAGCTCACAAGACGAGAATGTCAGTGATTGGCGGTCTGTACATCTGTGTGCAAGTAGCCACCGATTACGCGTATAAGAAGCTGCAGGAGAAGGCAGTCCGGGAGCGCTCATCCTTTCACAGACCGCTCCCTGACTCTTCTGCTTCTGCTGCTTGGACAGCCCCTGCCGGGGCCTGTCTAAGAAGACTGCTAAGATTTACTTTCTTTTTTTCTTATGTTTATCTAATTCTTCTTTATTTTTTATTTATTTTTTTTTGAGACAGGGCTCCAAACTGTCACCCTGAATAGAGTGCTGTGGCATCACATCTCACAGCAACCTCCATTTCCGGGGCTCAAGCGAGTCTCCTGCTACCGCCTCCCAAGTAGCTGGGACTACAAGCGCCTGCCACAACGCCTGGCCATTTTTTGGTTGCAGCCGTCATTGTTGTTTGGTGGGCCCGGGCTGGATTCGAACCCGCTAGCTCAGGTGTACGTGGCTGGTGCCTTAGACCGTTGAGCCACAGGCGCCGAGACTCTCCTTTATTTTTTTAATTAATTAATTAATTTTTTATTAAGTCATTTGTATGTAGATCATGAATACATTTATGCCATTATGGAATTCAATGTGTTGATTATTTGTACAAATTGGAGTGCTTAACATCCTACTAATCAACATAGCCTTCGCCTCATTTACCCAATTACTGTGTTAAGACATTTGTGTTCTACGCCTGATAGATCCAACTTGTACTTGCAATATGCTCCACAGGTGTGGTCCCCCTTACGAACCCTCCTTCTATTGACCCACCCACCTCCCTTTCTTATTAAGTCTGTTTATATCCTTCAAAGACTGTCTTTCTCTCTCTCTCCCTTCTGCTAAGGCAAATAGCCCTCAGGCACCTGAGGGTAATTGTTCCCGAGCAAGATAGCACAGTGGTCAGCCTCCAGATGATAGCTAAGTCGGCTGGAGACCAGGCCAGTCCCCGCAGGACAGGTCAGCATCATATCCATTGCATAGATGGGCAGACAAAGCAGGGTCCCCCCTGGGCTGGTGAAATCGTGCTAGAATGGGGATGTGCAGTGAAGAGTTCTCTGTTAATCCCACTCTTTCTGCACTTACAGCCTTACTTAGCGGCTCTTGATCTTCAGAGCCTAAAAGGAACTTGAAGATGATGCCTAAAAATCAAACTCCAAGATTATGATTGAAGAGGTGTGGGATGGGGCGTAAGGATCTGCATTATAACAAGATGGGGCAGATGGAACCACACTTGGAAAGGCACTGCCTCAGTCCAGCAAAATTAATAAACATTCACCAAAGGTCTCCAATTGATTTAAATTCCCTGAGAGGCTTAAATTAATTAACAAGCATTTTCTGAGAGCCTGTAATTATAGTTCTGAACCAGGGATGGCTTCACGGGTGAGTGACCAGTACAGCTGCACAAGATCCTACGCTTGAGGCTTCAGCACTCTGGAGCGGCTGCTCTTGAAATTCTTCACAATTCTATCTGTGCTTTGTAAATGCAGTCCAATGGGACGGTGGACTTTGTGTGTGTGCAGGGGGCCTAGACTTCCCACCGCCTCCTCTGATGGGTTCTTGCCTTGATGTCCCCCGCCCGGTCCCGTGACCGTGAGCAACAGCAGTCCCGGCAGAGTTGTGGGCCCGGGAGGCAGCCACCCCCCAACCTGCTGTCTCCAGCAGGCCATGGCAGCAGTCGTCACCTATGGGCTGGCAGTGCCCCTTCATGCCTGGAGGCTGCACGCCGGGGTACCCAGCCTCTTGCACATCCCAGCCCCCAGGTACGTGGTCTGCAGATCTGCCCCAGTGGGTCCCTGGGTGAATCTTGCCAGACTTGGCTTCCTGTCCCTTCCTCTGGATCAGTGGTTCTCAACCTTCCTAATGCCGCAATGCATTTTCATTGTTAAAAAGGGGTCGCGACCCACAGGTTGAGAACCGCTGCTCTCGAAGGTTATTGCTCCCTGACTTACTGGAAATGAAGGAATCCAGCACTTACTGAACAAACGATCTCTCAGCACCCCGACCCCAAGTCTCATTTGATTTCACTGATAATAGCCTGGATCCTGGCACACTGGCACGTGGGTAGTGCTCAAAAAACATTCAGGGAGGAAGTGAATGCATGGATAAGCTCTTTAAGGTAAATATATTTCCTCAGTTTTACAGATTAGAAACTGAGGTTTAAGAGACTAAGCAACTTAGTCTCTCAGAGGTTTAAAACAAGTAAATGACAAAACACGATTTGAATGAAGGTCCGAACGTCCTTTCGCTGTCTCACAAGTCTGCAGGGCTGGGTTAAGCACACTGGCTGCGGTGCCCGGGTATGGTTAGTGATGCCAGTGCTGCTCTGCTGAGAGACCATTTGCCCATGTGTTGGAGTTGCTCCTGGGAATGGGTTCCTGCTTGTCCAAGGAGGAGAGAGACTCTGAGTGCAGTGTGAGATCTGTGATCTGAATTTTCACTGGTTCTGCTCTCATGGACCACGTGTCAGTCTAAGGGAGAGAGAAGGCTAAAGGGCTATAGTCACTACAATTCTCTAATTCGTCTGAATGAATTAGGACATTTCCAATCGCTCAAAACACAACTCTCAAACTCAAATGATCTAAATAATATTTGATATTATTTTATGGAACAGAAAGGTTCAGAGCTAAGCAGGCCTCGTGCTGGATGGTGGGCCAATTCTAGAGCTCTTTTTTTTTTTGAGACAGATGCAGCTGCTCAAAGTCCTGTGCTTGAGGCTTGGTGCAGGACCTGGTTCTTGCAGCTCTTACTCTGTCACCCCAGGTGGACTGCTGTGGCGTCATCATAACACAGAGCAATCTCAGACTCCTGGGCTCTAGTGATCCTCTTGCATCAGCCTCCCGAGTAGCTGGGACTACAGGCGCCCGCCACAACGCCTGGCCAATTTTTGGTTGCAGCCGTCATTGTTGCTTGGCGGCCCGGGCTGGATTCAAACCCGCTAGCTCAGGTGTACGTGGCTGGCGCCTTAGCCCATTGAGCCACAGGCGCCGAGCCTTTTTTTTGAGACAGAGTCTCACTATGTTGCCCTGGATAGAGTGCTGTGGTGTCACAGCTCACAGCAACCTCCAACTCTTGGGCTTAGGCCATTCTCTTACCTCGGCCTCCCAAGTAGCTGGGAATATAGGTGCCTGCCATAACACCCAGCTACTTTTAGGTTGTAGTTGTCATTGTTGTTTGGCAGGTCCAGGCTGGATTCAAACCTGCCACCTCTGCTGTATGTGGCAAGCTGAGCTACAAGTGCTGAGCCAAAGTTCTGTTTTTTTGTATAGCTACTCTTTGTGATGGGGCATAATAACACCACAATTTAAAAAAATTTGGCTGGGCTTGGTGGCTCATGCCTGTAATTGTAGCATTTCAGGGGGCCAAAGTGGGGGAATTACTCGAGGTCAGGAGTTTGAGACAAATCCGAGCAATGTAGTGAGACCCTGTCTCTACAAAAAAGGAAAATCAGCAGGGTAGGGTAGCATGCACCTGCAGTTCCTGCTACTTGGGAGGCTAAGGAAGGAGGATCACTTGAGCCCAGGAGTTTGAGGTTTCAGTGAATTATGGTGATGCCCTTGTACTCCAGCCCAGGCAGCAGAGCGAGATTTTATTTCAGAAAAAAAGCAAAACAAACAAACAAAAAAATGGAAAAGACTTCCGCTTTGACTGTTTAAAAAACAACAACAAAAGGAATTCTACTGATGGACCTTTTAGGTTGTTTTCTTCTTTTGTTTTTCACCTTTACTCAAGCTATGTAACAAAAAGGCAGTTTTCATACTTTTGCTAATTTGAATGATATTGCAGTGAAAAATCTTGTTCCTACATTATTTTGTATATGTGCAAGTGTTCCTTTAAGATAAATCCCCAGAAGGTTAGTTGCTAAGTCAAAGGACATATGCAATTGTAATTTTTACTGATTTGGCAAATTGCCCTTCATAACTGTTGTTCTAATCTGTACTACCATCAAGAATACCCAAGAGTACCTTTTCCCCACAGCTTTGCCAACAGAATATGTCATCAAATTTTTGGAATTTTGTCAATTTGATAGATAAAGTGCATTTTAGTGTGGTTTTAAAATTATCTTTCTTGAGCTATCATTTTTATACAATGGACTGATATCATTTATACAGATCAAAGAATTTTGAATCAATCAAAATACAGAACATTTTCATCATTCCAAAAGGTTTACTCATTCCCTTACCCAATAAAAACTCTCTCCAACCTGTCAGAGGAAATCACTACTCTTATTTCTTTTTTAAAAAAATTTATTTATTTATTTATTTGGAAGCTGACTTAATGTATCAATGAACGAACACAGTCCCCTCCCGGGCAAAGTGAATGAATGCATCAATGAATGGACACAGTCCATTCATGGAGATGAGGCCCAGAAAATTCACATGAAACTGACCTAGGCATAGGAAATGGGGGTTCCACATTTAGTCCTAAGTGTAAAGTGAAGGAGACACCGAGGCACAGGTGACTCCTCAGCAGTTGTCCAGCCTTTTTGGCTATTGGAGCCTCCGGTGGGGGTGGGAGGTCCCCTCCTTGCCAGTTATCGAGCCCGCTGGTTCTTCAGCTGGGTGCCACAGCACCGACATCACCAAGGAGGAGGAGGTAGGTTTGTCAGCTCTGCTGAGCTGGCCAGGGTGCCAAATGTCCTGCATCGATTCTTCCTCTCCGTGTAGAAACCCCAACTGCTGTTAGGGAAAAGGGGCAAAGACTCGGTCTAACTGCTTCCTGCTTAATCGGGACAACTCTTATTTCTATTAGTATAAATTAGTTTTGCCTGTTTTAGAATTTCACAGCAATGGCATCTTGTGTATTCTCTTATAACTGCCTTCTTTTGCTTAGCATGTTTTTTGAGATTCATTTTGATACCGGAATTTTGCTCTTCAGTAGATCCTTGGTCTTGGGGATTCGAAAAATGAACCCACAAACCACAGATCAGTGGCAAGATAGGATTTTTATTAGAAATTGGAAAGAAATACAGAAGAAGTAAAAACCACCAGAGCTTCTTGAAGGGGGAAAGAAGTAAACAAGGGATTCTCTACGTGGGTTCTTTATCTAGGGGCATTAGGTCTTGAGAATTACATTTGGCCAGGACTTGGTAGGTGAAAAACATCTTTTCAAAGTTAATGAGTGCATGAACAAAAGAATGAATATAGTAGTTCTTCTACTACTAGGGCAAAGTTATCAGGTCCTTTACAGGTTTTGTCTCTGAGAAGGGATTAGGGTGTGTGCTCCCACTCAAGGAGGAATCACCCAAAAAACCATCTCAGGCTGCTTTGTTCATGATTTTGGTAGAGCCCAGAGGGTATGTTCTGAACTTACCTGGGCCTAGAGAATGGGGGGCTCCCTGTCCAGCCTTGAGTGGTGGAATCCTGAATCAATTTGTTGCATTGCTTTTTTTGAAGAGTAGTATTCCACTGAATGAATGAGTATACCACGTCTTTTTTGTTTGATTTTCATTCACATGTTGATGGACATTTGAGTTGTTTCCAGCTTGGGACTATTATGGGTAAAACAACTGTGAACAATTATCTACAAATTTCTTTGTATTGATATATTTTCATGCCTCTTCAGTAATTTTCAAGAAGTAGAATTTCTGAGCAATATGATAAGATATATGTTTAACTTGAGGAGAAGCTAGCTTTTTAAACTGGTTGTACCATTTTACCCTCCCATCAGCAAAGTATGGAAGTGCAGTGATCACATACCCTTGTCAACACTTAAAATTGCCATTCTTTGATATTTTGGCATTCTAGTGGATGTAGAGTGATAATCTAATCATAGATTTGATTTGCATTTCCCTGATGATTAATGATCTTTCATGTGCTCATTGGCCATTCCTAATCTTTTTTTTTTTTTGAGACAGAGCCTCAGCCGTCACCCTGGATAGAGTGCTGTGGCATCACAGCTCACAGCAACCTCTAATTCCTGGGCTCAAGTGAGTCTCATGCCTCCTCCTGCCAAGTAGCTGGGAGTATAGGCGCCCGCCACAATGCCTGGCCATTTTTTGGTTGCAGCCGTCATTGTTGTTTGGCAGGCCCGGGCTGGATTCGAACCCGCCAGCTCAGGTGTACGTGGCTGAAGCCTTAGCCTGTTGAGCCATAGGTGCCGTGCTGGGCATTCCTAATCTTTTGTGATGTGTCTTTTCGAATCTCTTTCCCATTTTTATATTGAGTTATTTGTCTTTTTATTTTATTTTATTTTATTTTTTGAGATAGAGTCTCACTATGTCACCCTTGGTAGAGTGCCCTGGCGTCATAACTCACAGCAACCTCAAACTCTCAGGCTTACGCGACTCTCTTGCTTCTGCCTCCCAAGTAGCTGGGACTACAGGTGCCCACCACAATGCCCGGCTAGTTTTGGTTGTAACTGTCATTGTTATTTGGCAGGCCTGAATTGGATTTGAACCCGCCAGCCCCTGTGTATGTGGCTGGTGCCCTAGCCGCTGAGCTATAGGAGCCGAGCCTGTCTTTTTAATCTTGAATTATAACAGTTCTTCATATAACTCTCAGGATTTATTTATTTATTTAGACAGAGTCTCACTATGTCACCCTTGGTAGAGTGCTGTGGTGTTACAGCTCACAGCCACCTTAAACTCTTGGGCTCAAGCAATGCTCTTGCCTCAGCCTCCCAAGTAGCTGGGACTATAGGCACCCACCACAACGCCTGGCTACTTTTTTTTTTTTTTTTGTAGTTGTCATTGTTGTTTAGCAGGCTCTGGCCAGGTTTGAACCCACCAGCCTTGGTACATGTGGCCAGCACCCTAACCACTGAGCTATGGGGCACTGAGCCAACTCTCAGATTTTAATTTGCATTCTTTTGTTATGTGTGAAGTTGGACATCTTTTCAGATGCTTAAGAGCCATTGTATGTCCTCTTCTGTGAATTGTCTATTAAAATCCTTAGCCCATTTTTCTACTGAGTTGATAATCATCGTCTTATCACTATTTAGGAGGTCTTTAAACATGAGAGGGATTTGCCTTATGTCTGAGATAGAAATTGCAATTATTTCCCCCAGCTTTTTGACTTTGACTTAGCTTTGCGTTCTTTGCCATCAATCACAAGGGAAATGTTTTTCCTGGGCAGAGGGAGGCATGAGGCAGGTAGAAGAAAACTTGGGAGGTGCTTGCCCTAGGCACCTCTGTTCTGCCTCTGAGAGGTTCTGGCATAGAATGGGTTGAGGGTCCATAAGAAAGGAGAGAAGGTCAGTCCAACGACAAGGGAAGACTTTAATAGAGGGGAAAAGCAGAATGGAGACTGACCAGGAGTCAGCTCAGCTCCCAACAGTTGCAAAGGGCTTTTATTAGCCTTATCAGTATAGCTGGACTGGAGAAGCTGAATGGGAAGTGACCGGGTGGCATACCACACGGGCCTGGGGCTTGGTCAGGGCTATGCACATATCCCTAGTCCTGGCCAGAATATGGGTAGGGCGTTTCCAGGAACTCCGGCTTTGAAGCACTCCAGGAATCTGGGGCAGGGAATTGCCTGTTTTCTGACATGGTTCCATTCTAGTCAGGTTATCAGAATTCCTTTCCCACATTTCTGTTCTGCCCTCTGGGGTCACACAGCACGTTGTCTCCCTTCACATTTTCCTCTCTCTCTATCTTTCCTCACATTTTCTTTTCTTCAGGCCAAATGTCATGGTAGAATCATTGGAAGCCTCTGGCTGAATGTCACATAAAGTCTTCCATTTAATGCATTTAAGAAAATAAATAGGCCCGGCACCTGTGGCTCAACAGGCTAAGGCACCAGCCACGTACACCTGAGCTGGCGGGTTCGAATTCAGCCCGGGCCCACCAAACAATGACGGCTGCAACCAAAAAATGGCCAGGTGTTGTGGTGGGTGCCTATAGTCCCAGCTACTTGGGAGGCGGTGGCAGGAGACTCACTTGAGCCCAGGAACTGGAAGTTGCTGTGAGCTGTGATGTCACAGCTCTCTATCCAGGGTAACAGCTTGAGGTTCTGTCTCAAAAAAAAAAAAAAAAAAGAAAACAAAAGGAGTTTCTTTCCATAATCAGCTTACATACATTGCTGAATTAGCTTTCTTTTACCCTGCCCAACCCCCTGTTTTATCTTCTTGCTTTATTTATTCAAGTATTTTCAAGGCATTTTGGAGAATATTCATAGCTTATGATTCTGTGCTTCAAAGAAAGTTAACACAAGCTGGGAGCCAGGTATGGTGGCTCATGCCTGTAATCCTAGCACTCTGCAAGGCCCAGGCAGGTGAATTTCTTGAGCTCAGGAGTTCAAAACCAGCCTAAGCAACAGCAAGAGCCTGTCTCAACTAAAAACAGAAAAACTAGCCAGGCATGTGGTTGGCTCCTATATTTCCAGCTGCTCGGGAGGTTGAGGCAAGAGGATCACTTGAGCCCAACAAAGAGAGTTGCTGTGAACTGCGTTACCTAGGGCAACTGAATGAGACTGTCTCAAAAAAAAAAAAAAGAAAGTTGAAGCAGTCTTATCTGGTATGGATCATACAGAAATCCAGGAGAGAAAGAGAAATGAAATTCTGGGCACCTTTGGGACTGGCTTTGGCCAGTGTTTTAGAATAAGATAATTTTTAGCCCTTTTCCCTCAACACCATGCTTGCCAAGTCTCCCCCTGGCCCTGAGCATCCACACTGGAATGACAGTCTGACCCCAATGGCCAAGCTGTTCTGAGCAAAACTCTTAACCTCTCCCTAGCACTAATCTTATTTTCCCCTTTCTCTTGGGTTTGGAGAGATTTTATTAACAGGAAGAAATGAAGTTTATGAGTTAGCTAATTAGAGATTTGGTTATGAGTGTCCCTGTTCCATCTACATTGGTTCAGAGTCTAATCAAATATCTCTGTTAAGGAGATAAGCTTATTGTTTTCTGCCCTAGGAAACCAAACAAATAGCCTGTCTCTTCCAATATGCCTCAAGTGAGGGAGTGTTTCAGCTAGGTTGCCAGTGGCTGAAAGTAATAAGAAATGCAGCTCAACTCACATAAACCGTAAAGACAGCGATTGTCCTGCTTACTCCAGTTCTGAGGTAAGGTGGATGGTAGGCTAGACCATTTAGTTTGGTCAACCTCCCACTTAGCCCTCCTCTGGGTAAAGGCTTCATCTTCAGGCTGGTGCAGATTGTAGACCAAGTCCAGCCTCGGTCGAAATGTTGTAACTGAGGCCACCCAAAAAAAACACGGACCCCCACTTTGGGTACAAATCAGGTAATGATTTATTTACCCCTGCACAGGCAGACCGCTGCCCCAAAGGGCAAACAGCCCAAATCAGGTTGTCATTTATTATATCTGCCCAGGCGGATGGCTGCCCCAAGGGCAAACAGCCCCTAAGAGAAATGCAGGAAACCTTTTATACCCTTTTTGTGCTGATGTGGCAAAGCAAGCATGTACGAAAGCAAAACATGGCAGGTTACAGGGCGGGGTCACAGTCAGGTAGTTGGCTCAAGGAGTTGCTGTGTAGCAGCTCAGGGGGGTAACTCAGTAACCATGGGGACAATCTTTTATTTATTTATTTATTTTTTGAGTCAGAGCCTCAAGCTGTCACCTTGGATAGAGTGCTATGGCATCACAGCAACCTCCAATTCCTGGGCTCAAGCAAGTCTCCTGTTTCCACCTCCCAAGTAGCTGGGACTACAGGTGCCCACCATAACGTCTGGTCATTTCTTGGTTGCAGCCGTCATTGTTGTTTGGTGGGGCCTGGGCTGGATTTGAACCCGCCAGCTCAGGTGTTTGTGACTGGCGCCTTAGGCCATTGAGCCACAGGTGCCAAGCCCATGGGGCCAATCTTGGAAGGCCCAGTAGCTTTGGAAACTCACTAGCCTGGGAAACTCTGCTTGAGTGAGTTTTTACCATTGTTTAGCTGGCTGGGGGGTTGAGGTAAGTTTCTCATTATTGTGTTTAGACATTGCTACCATTGCTAGTGAGTCAGGGAACTTGGAGAACTTCCTTGTCAGAAACCTGTTCTCAGAATTAAACCAAAAAGGGGGGTTTGAGATGGATGGGGACTCAGGCTGAAACAGTTAGGGGCCTTTAGGGGTCCTCTTGCCAGGTCGGTTACTACAAAATAAGGAGAGTGAGGCTGGCTTCCCAAGGGCTATGCACCTCATTAGCTTAGGTGAACATGATACCTGAGCTAAACTGGAGTTGTGTCAGGAGAGAAGGGGAAATGGATGTTGGGTAGGCAACCATGAATGTCCCCCAGAGATGAATTTCAGATCCTTCTCATTCTTGGTTGCCCTCTTCTGAGTCTTTCATAGAAACCAACCTTGAATGATGAAAACAACTTGAATACTCAAAGAAGAATGTAGACAAGGTACATGTTGTTGTATGTATAAGAACGTCTTAATAAGTCTGTGGCTCTGTTGGAGAGGGTACTCTGACCTGCAGAAATGATCATCTGACCACTAGACAAGCATGAGTCATCTGGTTATTCCAGCTTGAAAATACCCATATGATTATTCAAGACCATTCGTCTCATTTCATAGTCACCTGATGGCCTTAGTTAAATTTCTCCAGGTGGTGCCCGTGGCTCAGAGGAGTAGGGTGTTGGTCCCACATGCCGGAGGTGGTGGGTTCAAACCTAGCCCCAGCCAGAAACTGCAAAAAAAAAAAGAAAAAAAAATTAAATTTCTCCAGTAGATTGTCTTAGTGAGAAGACAGTGTTCAGACTGGCCAAAGTAAATTCTCTGATCCTTTCAGTTAAATGTTAAATGTCATATTTCTCATTCTAAATGAATAACTTGTCATTTTGTTTTCTTGAGCAATTTCTTTGGAATGTTAGTTAAATCAATTTGCCTAAGTTTGATCACTCTTGGTGAACTGAGAATATTTGGATCTCCTGAAGTGAATAACCAGACCACGGTGTAAGGAGACAAAGGACCCACCCCATGAAGTTCTCCAAAGAACTCTAACTGACCAAAGTCCTCTGGGCATGCTGAGGAATTTGCCCACTCCCTACAGCCCCATATAAAAGGGGTTTCTAACTACCAGCCCCTACCAGCAGGCGGACATTATCTTAGCATTCCCTGCTCCCTCCTGGTCTCTTCCCTTGTGGTCTTGTTTGTGGGCACTGCTGCTTACACCTTTCACAAAGAAATAATGTTAGCACACCTAGATAAGTATACACTTATGATCAGGAGCATGATGGTGACTGGGTAGTGTTCCATTCTAGGTGACTGTAAAGGTACCAATCTAAAAACCATTTCCTTCCTCCCTCCCTCCTTTCCCCCTCCTTCTCTTTCTTCCTTCCATCTTCCTTTTGAGATAGGGTCTCTCTCTCTCTCTCTCCCCATCACCCAGTCTGGAGTATAGTAGCATGATTATAACTCAATGTGGCCTCAAATTCCTGGGCTCAAGTGATCCCTGCCCCCACTGCCTCAGCCTCCCAAGTAGCTGTTACAACAGGTACTCACTACCACACCTGGCTAATTTTTCTCATATATTTTTATTTTTATTTTATTTTTTTTGAGACAGAGCCTCAAGCTGTCACCCTGGATAGAGTGCTATGGCATCATAGCTCATGGCAACCTCCAATTCCTGGGATCAAGCAAGTCTCTTGCCTCCGCCTCCCAAGTAGCTGGGACTACAGCCACCCACCACAATGCCCGGCCATTTTTTGGTTGCAGCCGTCATTGTTGTTTGGCGGGCCCGGGCTGGATTCAAACCCGCCAGCTCAGGTGTATGTGGCTGGCACCTTAGCTATTGAGCCAAAGGTGCTGAGCCTATATTTTTGTTTTTTATAGAGATAGTGTCTCAAGTTTCTTCTTTTCTCACTCTGACTACACAAACCTGGTTGGCCAATGTGACAATATGTTGGGTAATAAGACTGTGCCAGAGTATTTGGATGTTTCAAGAGGGGAGGGTAGGAGCTGCAGTAATCTACAGTCCTTGGAACTCTGTCCTGTGGCCTGGCCTCATTGGAAGTGGCTTATCTGCCTTGCAAGGACAACTATGGGTATAGAAAAACTTGAGCTAGTATTTATCACCTTTACCCACTAAGCCAATGAGCATTTATTAATCATTGTGTGAACATCATGAGAAAATATGAAAATAATAGGATGAATATACAAGAATTGTATTATCAGAACCTTTGGGTGAAGAAGCTAGGGATATTTCCCTCTATAATAGAGGTAAAGGTCTGAAAAAGGGCAATGAATATTTTATGAGTTATCTCTTTAAACCCCCACCTTTTTTGGGAATTAAAATCTGCATTCCTGCCTGAGGCCAGTAATCAAGGGGGGAGAAAAATGTTCTTTACTGTTTGTTTTCTAGTTTTTTAAACCAAAGGAGATGGCTCAAGTGAATTGTTCAGATGAGGGTGATCAGATTGTTGTCACCAGAGAGAAGGCCCAAACCCAAACTACCAATTATAGTTAAACAGCAATAGCCCAAAGCCACGATATCTGATACTGGTCACTTAGACCAGAGCTCAGCATCAGAACAACCTGGTTTTTTAAAGTCTTGTTTTTGTGGTTAATGACAGGTTGGTAGTTTTTGAGACGCTAGTCCACTGCCATTCTCATTTGCTGACACATTGATGAATTTCTCTTTCCCTTTCCTCAAACCACTTTTCCTCATTTTTTATCCTTACTTATTCAGCCTGGGACAAGTATCAAACTTTTGGTGGCTGAGGAGGATCACTGAGCCATCTGAAGTTTATCACCATTCAACAAAGAGGGAAGGAGAGATTCTATTTCCTGTGGGTAGTCCTTTGCAGAAAGCTTTTTCTTGCTGAGGGGACTTTCTGAATGGTGGAAAATAGCCTTCTGGCCTTGGCCAAGCCCTGCTGTCAGGTAGAGGCCCAGGGGTGCAGGGGAATCTCCCTTGTGCTTTAGCAGCACTTTCCTGCACTGTACCCCATTAACTCACACACCCTGACTAAGGGCCAATTACAGATAGCAAATTGCAGAAGGAAAGAGGCTTATAGGTTCCAGCTCTGCAGAATTCCTTTCCTCCTTCAGAGGCTAGCATACTTTAGGGCTTGTTGGATTGGCTGTTTTTACTTCTTCCTTGTTAGCTTTTCAGCTTGAAGAGCATTTTACTAACTAGTAATAATAATCCTAACGCCAGCATTTTGCCTTTGAGGGGTGCCTTTTGTTTTAGAGCAGCTTGACATCTATCTCTCATTTTAACAATCCTGGTAATCCTCTCTGAAGCCTCTCCAGGGGATCTAGAGCCTCACTTCTAAGGCTCTTTGAGGCCCAGGAAGCTGGGCCTGATTGAGGGAGGAGGGGATATGTAATTTGTAATTTGACAAGGGCAGACTCTTCCCTAGAACTCTCAGCTCCAGCACAGCAGGGCCTCTGGCTGAATGCTGGCAGTTTAACAAGCCAAGATGTATCTTTCTTCTTATGCCCTGAAATCCTTTGGGGTAAGGATTGTGATGTTTTTGCTTCAAATTTTGTTAAATGATGTGTCTGTTCTGGGGGCTGTGTGGCTAGTAGCATATGGGGCTAGCTGTGTAAGGCACACTGGGACAATGTCAGTGAAGATCTTGGGCTGGAGGAGAACAGAGGGCAGGGACCAGGGCTGGGCTGCCCACCTGCCTGATGCTGCATTCTTGCTAACTATGCAGAGGAGCACCGGGTTGTAACATTGATGAGCCGAGCCGGGGCCAGGCCCTGATTCTGGGCCCTGTCAAGCTCTTAAGGAAAAGTGAAATAAATGAGCAAGTTCAATTAGAAGATGTAGAGGCAATCGAAGGAGAAAACAAATAATTCTTTAAGGCATTTTTGAAAGCAGGTCAGTGTAGGTGGCTAGGGAGGAGAGTGAGCTGGGAGACAGCGAGGGGTTCAGATGAGGCTGCACTTGGTGGGGATGGTTGGGATTTGTGCTGAGGGATCACAAAAGAGGCTCCCAGGCGCATGGGAACAAAGGCATACTTTTCCTGGGACAGGAGAAAGAGTAGGATTCAAGGGTGGGTGGGGAAGAAATAGAAGTGACTGCCTCAAAGCTTGTGCAGAAATATGCTAGTCATATGCAAATCAGGTGCGGATGAACTGGAGACCTCATTTGACACATCTTTGACCTTGAGGGAGAGTCCTAGATGAGATTAGGAGTTCTCTGGAGCGGAGTCTGGCAGGGAGGGGAGAGGGCAGTTAAGGGTGGTGGTACCTCTGTGTTCCCCTCAAGAAGCTGGAGGGGCTCCTACCACTGGTCAGTTGCAACGGGCCATCAGCTGGACTAAGACTTTTCTCAGAAAATTTCATTGTTGGGTCAGTGAAGGTCCATCTAGGTTCTGTTCTGGTTCCCCAGTTGATAGAATAGCTCTGGCAAGTGGAAAGACAGGACCCGAGCTAAGTGAGCAATAAAGCTAATTTTTCCTATTAACCGTTACAGCTTGGTCTACACAGCTCTGGTGCCCCTGCTTGTCAGGCTGGGCTGAACCGTGAAGAACATTAACCTAGGAGTGGAAATACATAGGCTGAAGCCCCAGTCCCATTGCTTCTGAGCAGGGAATGGGCTGGTCCCTCCTCTCCGAGCCTGAGTATTTCAGGCAGAGGTAGATACAGTGAGTCATTCCTTCTCCTGATAACACCTTTAAAATCGCCTCCCTCTCTCCTCTCCTCTCTCTCCTCAACCATTAGAGCTTTGGGTAATGCCTAAGAATCCTTGAAGTTCTTGGAGAAGCTATTATTATATTTCCTTTGTCAGTGTGATGTCTGCAAAACACTTTGAGGGAGTAAGAAAGGCAGCGATAGCAATTCGTACTCATGGAGGGCTTTTGCTTTCCATAATGCTTCTACTGCTTCATCTCATTTTAAACATTGTGATGATTTTCACTAAACAACAACATTTTTTTTTCAGTTTTTGATTCCCCCCCCCCCACAGTTTATCCATTCAGCAATTGAAAGACATTTGGTTTTTCCATTTTTTCTTTTTTCCCTTTTATTTATTTATTTATTTTTTTGAGACAGAGCCTCAAGCTGTCACCCTGGATAGAGTGCTGTGGCATCACAGCCCACAGCAACCTCCAATTCCTGGGCTCAAGCGAGTCTCCTGCCTCTGCCTCCCAAGTAGCTGGGACTACAGG
>CAUYON010053806.1:0-15195 GCA_963573935.1 Arctocebus calabarensis | reverse complement strand
CTTTGTATTAACCTGGATGGAAGTGGAACACATTATTCTTAGTAAAGCATCACAAGAATGGAGAAGCATGAATCCCATGTACTCAATTTTGATATGAGGACAATTAATGACAATTAATGACATGGTGGGGGTGGGGGAAGGGGCGAGCAGAGAGAGAAAGAATGAGGGAGGGGTGGGGAAAGGAAGAGCAGAGAGAGGGAAGGAGCAAGGGGGGTGGGGTCTTGGTGTGTGCCACACCTTTGGGGAGCAAAACATGATTGTAAGAGGGACTTTACCTAACAAATGCAATCAGTGTAACATGGTTCTTTGTACCCTCAAAAGTCCCCAACAATAAAAAAAAAAGGTCAGTGATGCCTATATTGTATATACGTTTATCCACACCATCAGCTGCTGTAATTAGAAAATCATTTAATGATTTTGATTCAATCATTTTTGATTCAATCTTTGGAATTAAAGAAGTTTCTGAATGTCTATTCTACTGAAGGAGTAATGTCTGACATTATTGCAAATTCTATTGTAATCTGAATGAGAATGTTCAATCTTGAAAATAAAATTATTTGTTTTGTGGCAATTAAGAATACAATTTTTGGTGGAGCATACTGCTCTAAAATGTACATTCTTATGTGAAGCTAACTATGGAGCAAAACCTGTAAGAACAAAAATCTATGGAGCAAAAAATATGCCTATAATTAGTTATAGTGTACAAATACTATAATTCATAATCGTATTCAAACTATAATTTATGTTACTAGTTACTGTAGCCTGTTAGAATAACTACTGCAAAATGTCTGTGATAGAATTAATGCTGAGTATTCAAAAATATTTCGGTATATACTTTCTCTCTTTGTCATCAACATCTATTGGATTTTAGAAATGTTTGAGCTTTTGAAGGACTACTTTGTAAACAAGCCTAAATGTCCTACAAAGGTATTAACTATTTTGTAGGCAAACTTTCTAAATTTTAGTTGCATTGTATTAGGAATCAATTAGATATCTTTAACCAAATTATTCAGCAAAATGGAATACCAAATATCTTTCACTTCTGAAGCTTCTTGCATATTGAGGTTTGTTTTTAAAAAGTTGCAACAGGAAGAAATTTACCCCTCACTGATATAAGAAAGGGACTCAACCAATTAAATGATGTGAGTTCAGGCTGGGCGCAGTGGCTCACGACTGTATTCCTAGTACTCTTGAGAGGCTGAAGCGAGTGGATTGCCTGAGCCAGGCAATAGTGGGGCATTGGAGCAGGTGCCTATTGTTCCAGCTAACTGGGAGGCTGAGGCAAGAGAATCACTTGAGCCCAAGAGTTGCTGAGTTGCTGTGAGATATGATGCCATGGCACTCTACCAAGGGTGACAAAGTGAAACTTTGTCTCAAAAAAATAAAATAAAATAAATGCTGTGAGTTCAAATAGTAAGCAAGATTTCATTGTGAAATTATCTAATTGAACTTGAGACTATCTCCATGAGTAGAAAGGAGCTTTTGGGGTACTGTTTAGTTGACAAATAAAATTTTGCAACATTAAAAGAAGTATGATAATTAAATTAATGATTTTGGTTTATAAAAATGTTTATCATATAAAGTCTGAATGGGAAAAAAGGGCAGCTTTTTAAAATCTGTGGCTTCATTTGAGTCAACATGCTTACACACTTTAAAACTGAACAAAATGGAGCTTAGAGGAGCCCTCATTTACAGGTTTTTACTAAGCTTACTAATCATATTAGCATCTTATGAAAAGTATTTTCTTAATTAAAAGTTTTATGATGTATAGAAAAAAGGTCAATAAAGACATCATCAATTTAAAATGTCCTAACTATAAGATATAATTTCAAATAAAATTGCATGAACATGTAATTACAAAATTAAGAATAAAAACACGTAGAAAAAATATTTTTGAGAAAAATATCACTGATAAAATGTTAGAAACTAATACAGTCATGTGCCACAAGGTGATGTTTTGATGAATGATGGGCCACATTGACCACATGATGGACAGTGGTCCTGTAAGATTATCAGACCATGTTTTTACTCTATCTTTTTATGTTCAAACATATAAATACTTATCATCTGTGTTGTAATATGACTGCCCACAGCATACAGGGTAGTAAAGCAGAAGAGCAGAGAAAGGGAAGGAGCGAGGGGGGTAGGGTCTTGGTGTGTGCCTTCTGTATAGGTGGGGAACAACAGACCATCCCATGTAGCTTAGGTCAGTAGAGGGCTATTGTGTTTAGGTTTGTGTAATATACTCTGTGGTATTTAGACAACAATAAAATCAGCCAAAGACATATTTCTCAGAATGTATTCCTATCATCAGGCAATGATTACAGTACGAGAATATGCACCAAAAATAATTATTATATACAAAAGTCCTTTCAATATCCCAACTGTGTGTTTCTTCTAAGATGCCATGAAATTTTGTTTCCCCTAAGAAGAGTTCTTGCTATTCCTGGAAAGATTTCCCTAAATAAGCAGCACATATATATTCTAAGTTATATACATTCTGTTTAGATTTATATGTTTATTTATTATTATTTATTACAGAGTCTTACTTTGCTACCCAGGCTAGACTGCCATGGTGTTAGCCTAACTCACAGCAACCTCAAACTCCTGGGCTCAAGTGAGCCTCCTGCTTCAGCCTCCAAAGTAGCTGGTACTATAGGCATTCACCACAATGCCCTGCTAATTTTTCTATTTTTAGTAGAGATAGGGTCTCACTCTTACTCAGGCTCATCCCAAACTCCTGAGCTCAAGGGATCCTCCTGCCTCTGCCTCCCAAGTGCTAAGATTTCAGACCCAAACTACTACTCTCAGCCAAATTCTGCTTAGATTTTTTTAAATCAGTTTATGGCACTCTGCCACTTTTAGGTCATGTAAAACACTTTTTTATTTCACTTTAACTTTTTCTTTTTATTTATTAAGTCATATATACATAGATCATGAATATATTTATGCCTTTGTGGGATTCCATGTGTTGATTATTTGTACAAATTAGAGTGCTTACATCCTACTAATTAACATAGTTTTTGCCTCATTTACTTAATCATGGTGTTAAGACATTTGTGTTCAATACTTGATAGATTTGATTTGTACCCTTGTAATATGCTCCATAGGTGTGGTCCCATCATTAACCCTCCCTCTATTGAACCACCCCCATCTCTTTTCATTCCTCTCCCCTTCCCTCCTTCATCCTGGGCTATAGTTGTGATTCATTTCTCATAAGAAAGTGTGAGTGATTATAAATTGATTTTATAGTAGTACTGAGTACATTGGATATTTTTTTTTCCATTCCTGAGATTCTTTACTAAGGAGAATATTTTCCAGCTCCATCCATGAAAACACAAAAGAGGTAAAGTCTCCATCCTTTTTAGTGCTGCATAGTATTCCACGGCATACATATACCATAATTTATTAATCCATTCATGGCTTGATGGGCACTTGGGCTTCTTCCAAGACTTGGCAATTATGAATTGAGCTGCAAATATGGTGCAAATATCTTCTTTGGCAAATGATTTTTGGTCTTTTGGATATACACCTAGTAGGAGAATTCTTTCTGAACCCCACTTCAAACCCTCAATATGTCCCAACCCAACGTAAAAGCATATATATCACTGGAGAAGTATGTTCCCCTGAGAAATGCAGAATGCTGTCTTATGTGCTGTGGCTCTTGTTTGGTTTCTTACTTTATTTTCTCAGTACCACTTCTGAATGTATTTAGATTATTCTATGTGTGTCTAGTTGAAAAAACACTCTTGCCAGATAATTGATAGTTTGTATTCATCTTATTTTACAAATCTATTCCTCTAGTAATGAAAACCTAGGTTGCCTCCAACTCACTGCTACCACCAGGAGTGCTGTAACAAACACCTTCCAGCACATGCCTTCAGAGACGTTGGTGCCTCCCTGAAGTGCAATAGCGGGGCTATC
This sequence comes from Arctocebus calabarensis, assembly GCA_963573935.1. Classification (NCBI taxonomy): domain Eukaryota; kingdom Metazoa; phylum Chordata; class Mammalia; order Primates; family Lorisidae; genus Arctocebus; species Arctocebus calabarensis. The sequence goes on along the minus strand of CAUYON010053806.1, from coordinate 11,271 downwards.
AACTGTCTAAAGCCCACTGCTTGCTGACACTCTGTGCTTCATAATAACTGTATCATTTTACCCTCCTGCCCACTGTAGATGAGGACCCTGCATCTTCCCCACATTCTCACAGTTTTTAAAATTATTTTTACGTTTTGCTTTCTAACAATCTAATGAAAGTAAAGTGGTATTATATTTTTTATTTTGATTTGCATTTCTTTGTTTAGTAATGTGCTTAAGCATCTGTGTTCCTGTTATCATTCCAGATTTCTCCCTCAGTAACTAATATTCTATACTTATTTTTTTCTAGTGGGTTTTCCATCTTATTCTTGTTAATTTGCAGACATTCCTTGCATTTTCTAGGTTAAATTCTGTGTTGTTTTCAGATAATGCAAATGCCTTCTCCCAGACATTATCCATCTGTTAACAGTGTCTATGGTGCTTTTTGTTAAATGGAAATCCTCATTATTGATAGAATAAAGTCTATAAAATCTTTTGCTTTATGGCTTGTGTTTTAGGGTCTTTCTGATATTATTAAAAAACATTTCATATTTTCTTTCTTAATTTTATACTTTTACATTTTTCATATGGGCTTTAATATTTATATAGTTTAACTCGGTATATAACTTAAGTATGGATCCAACTTTACTTTTCCATATTATGTGAGAACATTTTCCCAACCCAACCTACTCTTGATTTGTCATGTCATGTTTACTATACATGAAGCTTCCATGTACACATGAAGCTGTTGTTACAATCTCTATTTTTCACATTGCTGTATCTGTCCACGTGTGCCCTCATACCACATTTCTTTTATCACAACAACTTACAGTACACCTTCACATCTGGTATGTCAAGCCGTTGCACTTCTCTTTCAACATCAACCTGTGAACTTTTATTCTCTCATAAAAGTTTAGAACGTTTACTGAGTTACTCAAAATTTACTTCTGAAATTTTTTCTGGACTTGCACTGAATTTGTAAACTTATTCTGGGAGACAATATCTTACAAAATTATATTGTTCTTTTTTTTTTTTTCCTTGTAGAGACAGAGTCTCACTTTCTCACCCTCAGTAGAATGCCGTGGCATCACATTGCTCACAGCAACCTCCAACTCCTGGGCTTAGGCGATTCTCTTGCCTCAGCCTCCCGAGTAGCTGGGACTACAGGCGCCTGCCCACAATGCCTGGCTATTTTTCTGTTTTGCAGTTCGGCCGAGGCCAGATTTGAACCCACTATCTTTGGTATATGGGGCTGGCGCCCTACTCGCTGAGCCACAGGCGCCACCCACAAAATTATATTGTTCTATCAAAAATTCAGTATAAACTTTATCAGGTCTCATCACACACTCCTTAATTTTTCTCAGCAAAAAAGAATTATGAATTCATAATTATTGTTGTTTTGTTTCCTACTGAGAATGTTATTTTGTGAAGGTAATGTTTCCTGCAGTAAAGGAATGCCATTGATTATTCTTAATAAATCTTGGTTCTGGCAACTTTTCACAGTTTCCTTCTTCATTCTAATAACATCTATGTAATCTATTGAGTTATCTATGTTTATAGATAAACATATCATCTTTAAAGAATATATTTTGTCTTTTGACTTTCAATCTTTTACATTCACTTATTATCTCATTAACCTAAGAACTTATTAAATAGTCATTGTGAAAATAGGCATTCTTATCTTGTGTTGATCTAATTTTAAAAATAACGTATCATGTTTCTCCAGCATGTAAGATGTTTGTATATAATTTTGTTAAATCAAAGAAATTGCCTTGTGGTCACAGTTTTCTAAGTGCCCTTTTACCACAAATAAATGCCAAACATTATCAAATGCTATGTTTTGTTTTGCATTTTTAAGGCAATTATACATTTTTTCTTTAGTCTATTAATGTAATAAGTATATTGATAGATTCTCCTAAGGTTAAGGCATTCGTACATTCCTAAAATCAACCTGAGTTTTATTTTATATGATGCTGCATTTGGTTAACTAATATTTTGTTGTAGACCCAGATATTTTTAAAAATGGTGTTTCCCAACATACTGAAAATGAGAAGTAGATACAAGTTTATGTAAGCACATATGATCTGGAGGTCGACCAGGCAGTACTCATGAGAGAGGCATGAGAACACAATTTGTTTTCTTTCTGCCGTGTGCTAGATTCTGCCACCTACACTGCACCCAGGGGATCTTTCTTTTAATTATTTAGTAGAGATTATTAAAGAGAGAATCACATTAGCACCTGCTCAGGAATAAAGAAATGATTCTAAGCACTGTCTTACCACTCCAGAAGTTAAAAAAAAAATAAATCTCAAAGTATAAGTGCATTTAAACTAACACTGTGCCTCTTGCAGGCAATCCTATCAGATATCTTGTAGTGGAGTGTTTCCACTCCTAGAAGTCTATGAGCTCCAGGTTTGGGGCAAGTTTACATAGAGTACAAAAGAATTAGAAAAGGTGTCTGTTAGACTCCCATTGCCCTTCTTAGATAGTTGATTTAACTGTTCCAGCTGGAGTGTGCCTTTGCAAATAAAAGCAATGTCATCAATCACTGGAAAAAAAAAAACTCAAAAATGTACACTGAGTGACTGCCATGTGTGGGACACCAGCACACACGTGATGTGTATGCCATCAAAACCTACCTACTGAGGAGCTTCAATAATGAGTTGCTCTTGAATTTATTAATAGTGTTTAAACAAAACCCAGGGATCCACATCCAAGGCCCTGAATCCTCACTCTCTTTCAGCAAGCTTTACATAATATACATGATGAAGATCAGTGTGAAGGGAAAACCCCAAATGAGAATTAATTAATGTTTTAATCAATTCACCCTATTTATCAAGGCCCTGCTAAAAGCTGATGACTGAGACTACAAAGAGGATGACACACAGTTTCTAAGTCCCTACTTGGAAGAAATGAAGAGTGAGAGAGAACCACAGGAAACAGCAAATAATACTGAGGATGACAAATCTGTTTCATGGAGCTAAGAGTGCACAGAGCACCACTGGGGCAGAGAAGTTTGCAGCCTCCACAGGAGAAAATCCACAGTACTTTTCATAGGAAAAGACCCTTGATCTGATTTCCAAAAGTAAAAGTTGGTGAGGCAAAGACTGTGCAAAAATGGACCTCAAATATCTAAGCAAAAAGAATAAGGTTGGAGGCATCATACTCCCTGATTTCAAAATCTGCTACACAGCTATAATAATCAATCAATACAGCATAGCACTGCCATAGAAAAAAGACATGTGCCAAAGGAAGACCAAAGGAAGAGGATAAAGTCAGAAATAAATCCATGCACTTATGGTCAAATGATCTTCACAAAGGTACCAAAGGTACCAAGAACACACAATAGGGAAAGGACACTCTCTTCAATTAATGGTGAAAACTGGATACCAATATGCAGAATAATGAAATTGAACCCTATGTCAACCTATATACAAAACCCATAGATCTCAACCTATAAACAAAAACCAATCTAAAATGAATTAAAAACTTAAATTTAAAACCTGAAACATAAAAATAATAGAAAAAGACATGTGGAAAAGCTTCACAACATTGATTGTATGACCCCGAAAGCATATCAACAAAAGAAAAAGAGACAAATAGAATGGCATCAAATTAAAAAACTTCTGCGCAGAAATAATTAAAGTGAAGTGACAATCCATAAAATGAGAAAAAAATTTGTGAATCCTACATCTGAAAAGAGTTTAATATTCCAGTAAGAAATTCAACTCAATTATAAGAAAATATAACCCTATTAAAATACTCAGTACACATTTCTCAAGAGAATTCATATAAATGAACAACAGGCCTGTGAAAATATGTTCAAAATCACTAATCATCACAGAAATGCAAATTAAAACCACAGTGAAATATCACCTCACAGCTGCTAGAAAGACTGTAGGTGGTAGCTCACACCTGTAAAGCTAGCACTCTGAGAGGCCAAGGTGGGAGGATCCCTTGAGCTCAGGAGTTTGAGACCAGCCTGAGCAAGAACGAGACACTATCTCTACTAAATATGGAAAAACTAGCTGGATGTTGTGGCAGGCCACAGTAGTCCCAGGTACTCAAGAAGCTAAGTTAAGAGGAAAGCTTGGGCCAAAGAGTTTGAGGTTTCTGTGAGCTATGATGTCATGGCACTCCAGATAGAAACTCTGGAGGTAACAGATAGAAACTCTGTCTCAAAAAAAAAAAAAAAAAAATCCACTATCAATAATGGTATTGATGGAGATGGGCACACTCATAACTTTTACTCAAACTGTACAAAAGCAAATCATGTAACCAAAACGATTGCACACCTGTAATGTTCTGAAATTTAACAAAACAAAGGCTGTTATCAAAAAGACAAAATATAAGTTAGGAAAAGGGAATGCTTGTAAACTGTTAGTGAGAAGGTAAAGTAGTGCAGTCATTCTGGAAAGCAGTGTGGAGGTTGCTCAGAAGTAAAACTACCATGTGGTTCACCAATCCCATTACTGGGTATATATGAAGAAACTGAAATCAGTATGTTAAAAATATACACATATCTGCCCTCCTACATTCACTGCAGCATTATTCATGATGGCTGAAATGTGGAAGCAATTTAAATGTCCAACAAAAGGTGAATGAAGATAAAGTGGCATAAATACACAACAGAAGACTAGTCAACCTTAAAAAAAAAAAAAAGATCATGTAATTTTCAAAAACATGGATGGACTTGGAGACATTAACGTAAGTGAAATAAGCCAGGCACAGAAAGATAAGTATTGCATAATCTCACCCCTATGTGGAATCTTAAAACACTGAACTCACAAAAGGAAAGGATAGAATAGTGGCTTCCAGAGGATGAAAGGAGGAGGTTAGTGAATGAAGAGATTTTGGTCAAAGGGTACAAAGTTTCAATTAGACAGGATAAATAAGATCTGGAGATCTAATGTGCAGTATGGTGGCTATAGTTAACAATAAGGTATACTAAAAAATTGCTGAGAGAGTAAATCTCAAACATTAAGTGTTCTCACCATAAAAACAAAAGGATAAGTATATGACATGATAGCTATATTAATTAACTTGATCTAATCATTTTACTGTATGCACATATATCAAAACAATACACTGTACATGGCAAACATATGAGCTTTATTGATCAGTTATACCTTAGTAAATTTGGGGAAATTTTTTTTTTTTTTTTTTTTTTTTTTTGTGGAGACAGAGTCTCACTGTATCGCACTCGGTGGAGTGCTGTGGAGTCACAGCTCACAGCAACCTCCAGCTCTTGGGCTCAAGCGATTCTCTTGCCTCAGCCTCCCAAGTAGCTGGGACCACAGGCGCCCGCCACAGCGCCCGGCTAATTTTTTGATGCAGTTTGGCCGGGGCTGGGTTTGAACCCGCAGCCCTCGGTATATGGGGTCGGCGCCCTACTCGCTGAGCCACAGGCGCCGCCCAATTTGGGGAAATTTTTAAATAAATAAATAAAGAGAGGTGTGCATGTGTGTATGCATTCATAAGGATGAGAAGGCAGAACATTCCAGGTAAAGAAATAACATAGGTAATGTTCTAGGGAAAGTGAGAAAGACGGTTACATGCATATGGGCAAATGCAAGTCATCACATATAGTTGAGTGTCACAGCCCCTATGGTCTCATCTCAGTCACCGCAGGAAGGAACCAGGCGTGACACGGATTAGAAGTACAAGCTTGTGGGAGGCGGGCTAACCTTAGTTGCAGGGTAGCCCCAAGCCCCCTCCGCAATGGCTATTTATTAAGGTTATACACAACAGGTGTGGAGAGTTCAGGTAATTACATATGAGGGCTGCCTGAGTAAGGATTGCCACGTGCTGTCCTCACGTGTTCTTTCCCCACAACCCTCATGAAGAACTACTAACCATCAATGTTTAACACATGTTTACTAGTGAGTGACCAACCCTGGCTCATTCTGGAACACTGAGTTACTTGGGGGATTGCTCCCAAGTCAGGAAACATCTCTAGGCTTGCCAGGAGACTGTCCTGTTCTCAGCGTTTCCTTTTAATGTGATAAGAATCAGTAACTGTCCTTTGCAAGCATGGTGTCCCCTCCTCTACAGTTGAGGCATAAAATATGAGACTTAAGAATTAAGTAAGGGTCTGTATAACATACCAAGGAAATTGGTCCATCTCTAAAGTGTAAGGGAAGCCATTGAGTAAGATTGAGCATATGAATGAGGTTAGCAGTGAGACATCACCTTCCAAGGCCGTCAGCTTCTCATGAAGACACTAAAACCCCCCAGCAGCTCCTTACAATTCCAATAAATGCCCAGACACAAAGCTCCTCCACTCATACAATCAGATACTACTTCCTGTTTTGAAATTTTCACAAACTTCTTACTTGTCCTCTTGCAGCCAAACAAAGGCTGCCATACAAACCAAAGTCCAATCAGAAAGTTGACCCACCTCCAGAAAATTCCAGCTTCATAGAACTCATGACAATCAGAGACTGTCTCATGGTTTCCGCTTTTGTCCTATAAAACTTATTCTCCTCTCTATACCTTTGAAACTCTGCTGAGACCACAGGGACAGCAGGTGGGTCTCCTCATCCCAGTTTATGAATAAATAACCTGGATTAATTTTTGTTCCAGATTGACTTTTGTCTTTGATATCAGAGTGAAGAAACAAGGTGAGAAGACAGGTGAAGACACCAGTGCTCTAATCCAGGCAAGGGAGGTAAGGCAGAGAGAGAGATGGGGCAGAGGGCAGGAGGAGGCCTAACTTGAGGCGGAGACAGTAGGAATTAAGAGCCACAGATGTATTTACAAAGCATCTGAAGGGGAAGAATAAAACCAAGTTTCTGATTTCCAGATGAGAAGGCTAACTTTCTCTGAATGAAGGTAGTAACCAGATTATGGCCTATGCCTAAATAGTCAAATTAAGTCTTTTAAAACAATGTCTAAGGAGAGGACTATAACCCATTTTTAAATATTAAGAACAGCATGAACTAGAAACATGCAAAATAAACCCACAAGATTTTTCATTTAGACCCTCCAATGTCAAAGCAAAAGAAAAATGCAGGCTCCACTGCATTTGAATGTTTACTGCAGCACAGTTCACAACTGCAAAAATGCAGAATCAACCCATCCCTTCAAAAATGGATAAAGAAAACGTGGGACACAAATACCATGGAGTATTATTCAGCCATGGAAAGGAATGAAATAATACCTCCTGCACCATTATCCTAAGTGAAGTATCACAGAAATAGAAAAACAAACATCACATAACAATATTAATAAAATAATTCCAATAATTGAGAGCTAAGCAATTGGTACACACAGTCACAAAAAGATATTTTAAAAATTGAAAAAAGAATGGAGAAGGGTAAAAACTTACCTGCCAGGTACAATGAGCACTACTACGATGAGGGCACATGGAAAGCCCCAACTTAAACATTATGCAAAGTATCCATGTAACAAAACATTTGTATCCCCCTAATATTTTGAAATTTCAAGAAAGGAAAGTACAGGTTTGAATTCCTGCTCTAGTCCTCACCTGCAAAAGGGGTGGTCAAGTCAAGCCACTTAAAGATGGATTCAAGCACCATCCACAGCCACAGAAAGGGAGTTCCTGCAGCAGAAGGCTCTAAAAGTGTAAGACTAAATCCTTAGCTATCTTCTAGGACATAATCTGTAGACCAAATGAGACCATATGCTCCTTAATGCCTCAAGATCAAGTCAGAAATGATGACAGTGTTGGATTTTCTGCCTCCTCTCTTTCAGCGTTTCCCTTACAATTGTGCTTACAAATTGTGCATCACTTTAGAGTCAGGGAAACTCTGTGTCTGAGTAAGGAGATGGCTAACATAGACAGTCTGCTTCTTTGTATATGAGGTAGAGCTCTCATACCAAAAAAAAAATGTCAGTTCACTCAAAAATATTTAACAAACTACCCTGCACTCAGAGATGAAGATAGATGTAAGTCAGCATTCACTACCATTTATCCTTGTTACTTCAACTCTCAGAGTGAGGAGGAAGACACTAACTGTAAGCACAGTCATGCAAGCAGTCACTGCATCTTTGTACCTCCCTGCAACATTCAGGGTCCTTCCACAAACAGAAATGAACTGTCCCTCCTGTGCAAAAATATGCAAGTTGTCTCCAATCATCCCAGTCTAGCAAAAATTTAACAAACATATTGTAGAGGTCTCCTCACAATCTATTCCCCAAAGGTATGAATTCTTTGAACAATTTGAAAACATGGCAAAAATTGGAAAGCAGGCTGATGGATGGAAATGTAAATATGAAACTTTAATGAAGGCTCTTCCTTCTCACCTAAAAAAAGAAATGGTAAATCTTTCATGCCCTCCTTGGCAGGGCTTCAAGCATCTGGTACCATTAGTGAGATACTCTTCATCTTCTCCAAAAAGCTAACACAAGTCTGTGATATTTCATAATGCACAAACATAACCCAATTTTTTCCACTTCATGCAGTGAATACACACATTTCCAAGGTCAAAACCACCACTGAAGCATCTCAAGAATGGAGCATTTTGTCCTTTTCCTCAGTCCAGTATTTTTTACATGTTACAGTAAAGCTCCAATGAAATAATGCAGAGAAAAGTAACAAAAGATAAGGATGGTCATTTCATATTTATTAAAGTTAACACTCAACATGATGAGATTTCAATTATTAACATTTATACGCTGAACCAGAATGCACCTCAATTTATAAAAGAAACTCTAACAAACAGAGCAACTGATTTCCTCTAACACCATAATAGTTGGAGATTTTAACACCATTTTGGAAGTGTTGGATATAGTCTCCAATAAGAAACTGAGCAAAGAAATTTTAGATTTAAATTTAACTATTCAACAATTGGATTTAACAGACATCTACAGACCATTTCATCCTAAAAAAATTGAACACACATTCTTCTCATTAGCCCATGAAACATATTCCAAAATTGATCACATCTTAGGTCACAAGTCTAACCTCAGCAAATTTAAAAGAATAGAAATTATTCCTTGCATCTTCTCAGACCATCATGGAAAAAAAGTTGAACTCAATAATAACAGGAATATGCAAACTCATACAAAAACATGGAAGCTAAATAATCTATGATTAATGATAGATGGGTCATAGATGAGATTAAGAAGGATGTTACCAAATTTTTGGAAGAAAATGACAATGAAGACATTAATTATCAAAACATTTGGGATACTGCAAAAGCAATCCTAAGAGGGAAATGTGGTTGTATGTGAAACCAACACACTGTGCCCCATAATTTCATTAATGTACACAGCTATGATTTAATAAAAAAATTTTAAAAATTTTAAAAAGAGGGAAATTTATAGCACTGCATGCTTTCTTCAACTTAATGGGCCATCACAAGAAACTGGAAAAGGAAGAACATTCCAATCCCAAACCCAGCAAAAGAAAAGAAATAACCAAAATTAGAGCAGAATTAAATGAAATTGAAAACAAAAGAATTATACAACAGATCAATAAATCAAAAAGTTAGTTTTTTGAAAAGGTCAATAAAATAGATAAACCTTTGTCAAATCTAACGAGAAAAAAAGAGTAAAATCTCTAATTTCATCAATCAGAAATGGTAAAGACAAAATAACAACAGACCCCTCAGAAATTCAAAAAATCCTTAATGAATATTACAAGAAACTTTACTCTCAGAAATATGAAAATCTGAAGGAAACTGACCAATACTTGAAAGCATGCCACCTACCAAGACTTAGCCAGAATGTAGTGGAAACATTGAACAGGCCTATATCAAGTTCTGAAATAGCATCAACTATAAAAAATCTTCCTAAAAAGAAAAGTCCGGGACCAGATGGCTTCACATCAGAATTCTACCAAACCTTTATAGAAGATCGAGTACCTATATTACTAAACCTCTTCCAAAATATAGAAAGAGAAGAAATACTACTCAACACATTCTATGAAGCAAACATCACCTTGATCCCCAAATCAGGGACAGACCAAACAAGAAAAGAAAACTATAGACCAATATCACTAAAGAATATTGATGCAAAAATATTTAATAAGATCCTAACAAACAGAATCCAACAACAACAACACATCAAACAAATTATACACCATGACCAAGTGGGCTTTATTTATCCCAGGGTCTCAAGGCTGGTTCAATATCCATAAATCTATAAATGTAATCCAGCACATAAACAAATTAAAAAATAAAGACCATATGATTCTCTCAATTGATGCAGAAAAAAACCTTTTGACAATATCCAGCATCCCTTCATGGTCAGAACACTTTAAAAAATTGGTATAGAAGGGACATTTCTTAAACTGATAGAGACCATCTACAGCAAACCCACTGCCAATATCGTATTGAATGGAGTTAAATTAAAACCATTTCCACTTAGATCAGGAACCAGCCAAGGTTGCCCATTGTCTCCATTGCTCTTCAACATCATAATGGAAGTTCTAGCCATTGTAATCAGGGAAGAAAAGGCGATCAAGGGTATCCACAAAGGGTCAGAAGAGATCAAACTTTCACTCTTCGCAGATGATATGATTGTGTTATCTGGAAAACATCAGGGATTCTACTATAAAAATTTTAGAAGTAATCAAGGAATACAGCAATGTCTTAGGCTACAAAATCAACACCCATAAATCTGTAGCCTTTATATACACCAACAATAGCCAAACTGAAAAAACAGTCAAGGACTCTATTCCTTTCACAGTAGTGCCAAAGAAGATGAAATATTTGGCAGTTTACCTAACAAAGGATGTTTAAGATCTCTATAAAGAGAACTAAGAAACTTTAAGAAAAGAAATAGCTGAAAATGTTAACAAATGGAAAAATATAACATGCTCATGGCTGGGAAGAATCAACATTGTTAAAATGTCTATTCTACTGGGTGGTGCCTGTGGCTCAGTGAGTAGGGCGCCGGCCCATATACCGAGGGTGGTGGGTTCAAACCTGGCCCTGGCCAAACTGCAACAAAAAAAATAGCCGAGCGTTGTGGCGGGCGCCTGTAGTCCCAGCTACTGAGGCTGGGACAAGAGAATCGCCTAAGCCCAGGAGCTGGAGATTGCTGTGAGCCATGAAGCCATAGCACTCTACCAAGGGCAACAAAGTGAGACTCTGCCTCTAAAACAAACAAACAAACAAACAAACAAAAAATGTCTATACTACCCAAAGCAATATATAATTTTTTTTTTTTTTTTGAGACAGAGCCTCAAGCTGTCACCCTGGATAGAGTGCTGTGGCATCACAGCTCACAGCAACCTCCAATTCCTGGGCTCAAGTGAGTCTGCTGCCTCTGCCTCCCAAGTAGCTGGGACTACAGGCACCCACCACAATGCCCGGCCATTTT
>CAUYON010053800.1:0-24240 GCA_963573935.1 Arctocebus calabarensis | reverse complement strand
ACTAGCAGGTTCATACTAGGCCCAGGCCTGCTAAACGACAACTGCAGTAAAAAACAGCTGGGTATTGTGGTGGGTGCTAGCTGTAGTCCCAGCTCCTTGGGAGGCTGAGGCAAGAGAATTGCTTAAGCCCAAGAGTTGGAGGTTGCTGGGAGTTATGATGCGACAGCACTCTACTGAGGATGACATAGTAAGACTATCTCAAAAAAACAAAGACATCAACATCTGGCTAGGCACACTAGCTCATGCCTGTAATCCTAGCACTTTGGAAAGCTGAGATGGGTGGACTGCTTGAGCTCAGGAGTTCAAGATCAGCCTGAGCAAGAGTGAGACCACATCTCTAAAACTAGCCTGGCATTGTGGTGGATACCTACAGTCAGTCCCAGCTACTCAGGAGGCTGAGGCAAGTGGATCACTTAACTCCAACAGTTTGAGGTTGCTGTGAACTATGACGCCACAGCACTCTACCACAGGTGGCAAAGTGGAACTCTGCCTCAAAAAAAAAAAACATCTGGGCCCTAGAGGTACTCACTGCTGTAGGGGTATCTGCAACATTTCAAAGAGCACAAAAAGTATTTATTCCTTGAAGTTTTGGAAGAATTCATCTATGAAATTATTTGAGTGTGGCATTTTTAGTGAAGTAATTTCTTGTGATAATTTTCTGAATTTTTTCAATGGTACTGACCAAGTATTCTCTCTGCTTTTTGAATAAATTATGGCACTTCATACTATCTGATGAAATAATCCATTTTCAAATGTATTTGCACAAAGTCATTCAAAGAGTATGTTATGGATCAGCACCTACAGCTCAGCAGCTAGGGTGCTGGCCACATACACTGAGGCTGGTGGGTTCGAGCCCGGCTCAGGGCCTATTAAACAACGACAACTACAACAACAAATAGCAGGGCATTGTAGCAGGTGCCTGTAGTCCCAGTTACTTCGGAGGCTGAGGCAAGAGAATCGCTTAAGCCCAAGAGTCTGAGGTTACTGTGATCTGTGACGCCATGGCACTTTACCAAGGGCAACATAGTGAGACTCTGTCTTTAAAAAAAAAAAAAAAAAGAAAGAGTATTTTATAATCCTTTTAATTACTTCTGTATTTATGGTTCCATGATTATTTCCATAATCTCACTTCTAATTGTATATATCTGTGCTTGCTCAAAAATTTTTTTTTTCTTTTTTCTTCTAAATTAGGATGTAAATCTGACATTTTCTTTAAGAAGGACAGTTATTAGTTTATGTGACAAATTCTACTGTTTTCTAATTCATTACATTCTGCTCTTTTTTCAAGGGCAAAGATGACTACAAAAGGCTCTTATCTATTAATAATTACTCCATTTTTTTTATTTTTGGTAGAGACAGAGTCTCACTTTATCACCTTCTGTGGAGTGCCATGGTGTCACACAGCTCACAGCGACCTCCAACTCCTTTGGCTTAGGTGATTCTCTTGCCTCAGCCTCCTGAGTAACTGGGACTACAAGTGCCAGCCACAACACCCAGCTATTTTTCTGTTTTTGCAGTTCGGCCGAGGCTGGGTTTGAACCCGCCACCTTCGGTATATAGGGCCAGCGCCCTACTCGATGAGCCACAGGCACTGCCCAATAATTACTCCATTTTGTTCTTTTAGACTCATATATTATTTATATTCACTTGTCATTACTTAACAAAAAGTATTCTAAATTCATCTTTCCTTTTTTTTTTGAGACACAACCTCAAGTTGTCACCCTGGCTAGAGTGCTGTAGCATCACAGCTCACAGCAACCTCCAATTCCTAGGCTCAAGAGAGTCTCTTGCCTCTGCCTCCCAAGTAGCTGGGACTACAGGCGTCCACCACAACGCCTGGCCATTTTTTGGTTGCAGCCGTCATTGTTGTTTGGCGGGCCCGGGCTAGATTCGAACCTACCAGCTCAGGTGTATGTGGCTAGCACCTTAGCCTGCTGAGCCACAAGCGCCAAGCCTCCCTCCCCTTTTTTTTTGTTGAGACAGAGTTTCACTTTATCTCCCATGATAAGAGTGCCATGATGTCACACAGCTAACAGCAACCTCCAACTCCTGGGCTTAGGCGATTCCCTTGCCTCAGCCTCCCAAGTAACTGGGACTACAGGTGTACACCACAACACCTGGTTATTTTTTGTTGCAGTTTGGCTGGGGCTGGGTTTGAACCCGCCACCTTCAGTATATGGGGCCAGTGCCCTACCCTCTGACCCATAGGCGCCGCCCTAAATTCATCATTTCATTGTGAATTCATTCTCTTTAAATTACCAAATCCTTACATAACTAGATTTGAGAAAAGTTCCTTACATCTAAATATGAGAAGAAAATATCAGGGTTCTAAGTGAAATTCTCTTTAGTTCGCATATATATTTATTCTTATTTAACTTCAGCAAACTTATGATAGAAAGCAACTTTTTTTTTTGAGTCAGTCTCACTATGTCTCCCTTGGTAGAGTGCCATGGCATCATAGCTCATAGCAACCTCAAACTCTTGGGCTTAAGCGATTCTCTTGCCTCAGCCTCCCACGTAGCTGGCCTACAGGCGCCCGCCACAACACTCGGATTTTTTGTTTGTTTGTTTCAGTTGTTGTTCAGCAGGCCGGGGCCGGCTCAAACCCGCCAGCTTCAGTGTATGTGGTCAGCGTCCTTCTTGCTGAGCTACAGGTGCTGAGCCATAGTTAGCAACTTTTAAAAAATAATATTCTTACCTCTTTTATAGTACCTACTCGTCCAGGTTCATGATTCACACAAAAAGGGCCAGTTTTCCATGCCTCTGTGTCTCCACAGTCACAAAATCCTCCTCCAGTAGAAGTATGCATCTGATAAAGGAAAAATGAGTTTGTCTGTATTTCAAAATGCATTATAAAGCAAGAAAAATGATAAAGATGACTGAAATAATACAAGCTCATCAATATTTCAACCTTAATTTTTAAAATATAATAGAAACCAGATATAACAAAATTATACTATTTTGATTATTTACCTAAAAAACAAAGCCCCAAGTGCTGAACATTTCATCATAGCAAAAATGGACCTTTCAAAACTGATAAACTTTTTTTTTCTTTTTGAGACATAGTCTCACTGTTGATAGAGTGCCCAGGTGTCAATCTAGCTTACATGAACCTCAAACTCATGGTTTCAAGTGATCCCTCCTGCCTCAGCCTCCCAAGTAGCTGGGACTATAGGTGCCTGCCACAACTCCCAGCTAATTTCTCCATTTTTAGTAGAGAATGGGGTGTCATTCTGGCTCAGGCTGGTCCCAAACTCTTGAGCTCAATCCATCCTCCTGGTGTAGCCTCCCAGAGTGCTAGGCCAAAACTGATAAGCTTTTTTTTTTTTTTTTTTCTGAACAGAGCCTCAAGCTGTTGGCCTGGGTAGAGTGTTGTGGCATCACAGCTCACAGCAACCTCCAACTCTTGGGCTCAAGCGATTCTCCTGCCTCCTCCTCCTAAGTAGCTGGGACCACAGGTGCCTGCAACGCCTGGCTATTTTTGGTTGCAGCCATCATTGTTGTTTGGCGGACCCAGGCTGGATTCGAACCCACCAGCTCAGGTGTATGTGGCTGGCGCCTTAGCCACTTGAGCCACAGATGCTGAGCCCAAACTGATGAGCTTTTGAAGCATGACTCTAACTTTAAAATAATAGCTGTTTAAATTTTGAACTAGTGAACAACAGATTATAAGACATGCAAAAATAATCTATATGCTTGAGTAATGAAGTTTTTTTCAAGCTCTAGAATGCTTGAGTAATGAAGTTTTTTTATTTTGTCTGTGCTTCCTCTAAGTCTTTTGTATTCCCCTGCTCTTTTTCACGGAGTATTCTCAACTCCCCTGTGTTGTTATCTGCACTCACAAGCTTGAGGCGATAGGCAATGGCAACTCTTTTAGAGCAAGCGTATGAAGTTTTAGAAAGATTCAAAATCAGGTTGTTGCTATCATCTTCTACCTAAGTTAGTACATTTTAGATAAAACTTTTTCCTTTCGGTGTTCTTGAAAAAAAAAAAAGAAATCAAGTTTTAGTTGCTATGGGACATCAATGTAAATGAAAATACTTCATATGTTTCTTAAGTACTATACAAGTATAATTATAATGAATTTTTAAAGTTTTTTAATCAATGGCAGATATTTTTTGATAGCTATTCATTTGCCCTTTTTTTTTTTTTTTTTTGCAGTTTTTGGCTGGGGCGGGTTTGAACCCGCCACCTCTGGCATATGGAGCCAGCGCCCTACTCCTTTGAGCCACGGGCGCCACCCTCATTTGCCCTTTTTAAAAAATTAAATCCACCTTTGTTGAAAACCCTGTATATTACCCAAAGTTTTCTGAAATTGGATTGACCATAAAATCTGCATAGGGCTTAGGAGCCCTCAAATCTGAGAAACCTGAAAAGTCTGGTCTTGAGTCTTCAGCATTACTTCCCTTTAGTCTTCCAGGGTGAAAATGAAAAGAAGTCAACAACTTCCTCTTTATGTCTAGTTCTGGCATTATTTCTTCCATTCTCCAATACACACACACATAACAATTAATGGAGATGACTGAGATCTAGGGAGCATAACTGATGATCAACTTTGTAAACCGCACCAATAATTAGTTCGCAGTCTTGGGAAAACATTTTAGCCTCATTATGTCATAGGCTTCCAGATCTGTTTTTTCTTGTGCACAGTAATACCTGTAACCTATACGTATAGCCCATTACTTTCTGAAATGAAAGTGGTAATGTGGAGGTCAATCTAAAACCATGAAGAGAACTTTCAATTTTATGGAAGATATAGTCCAACTAACATTAAGATGGTATTAACAGGGTGGCGCCTGTGGCTCAAAGGAGGAGAGCGCCAGCCCCATATGCCAGAGGTGGTGGGTTCAAACCCAGCCCTGGCCAAAAACTGCAAAAAAAAAATTAACATTTACCTACAACTTTAGACATGTTATATATACAAAAAGAAATATTAATTCTAAGTCCAGAGTACAAAACCAACACCAT
Organism: Arctocebus calabarensis; assembly: GCA_963573935.1. Lineage (NCBI taxonomy): Eukaryota > Metazoa > Chordata > Mammalia > Primates > Lorisidae > Arctocebus > Arctocebus calabarensis. The sequence goes on along the minus strand of CAUYON010053800.1, from coordinate 19,272 downwards.
TATTTCAGCAATAAATTTGGGCTCAAAATAATAAGGTTGTTTAAAAATATAGTAGGAAAACAAAAACGTCATCAACCTCAATAGTAATTAGGCAAACATAATTAAGACCACAATGAGTTAATTATATACCCACAAGATTGGCTAAAATTAAAAAGACTGACAACATCAAATCTTATAAGAACGTATGTGCAGCAACGAGAACTCTCATATACACCTGGAGAGCCTGCAAATTGTTACAATCATTTTAGAATACAATGTTATTAGCAACTATGACTGAAGACCCATAAACCCTAGAACTTGGCAATTCTATTCCAGATATATTACCTAGAGAAACAAACCCCTGTATATGCATACCAAAATATGTGACAAAAATGTTCACATTAAGGACAGGCACGGGGGCTCACACCTGTAATCATAGCAATTGGAAGGCCAAGGCGTGTGGACTGTTTGAGCTCACGAGTTCGAGACAAGCCTGAACAAGAGCAAGACCCTGTCTCTAAAAAATAGTGGGTGGGTGCCTGTAGTCCCAGCTACTCCAGAGACTGAGGCAAGAGGATTGCTTGAGTTCAAGAGTTTGAAGTTGCTGTGAAGTATTAAGCCACAGCATTCTACTCAGGGCAACAAAGTAAAACTTTCTCTCTCTCAAAAAAAAGTTCACATCAGTAATGTTCATAACAGCCCCAAATTGCTAACGATTTACATATATAGTGCAATGAATAAACTGATCTATATGGGCAATGCACAAACTATAGCTAACACTATTCAACAATAAGATACATAATGCTAGTCAAAAGTAAGAAAAATACACAGTATGACTCCACCTGTATAAAGTTCAAACAGATAAAATTATTCAATATGATTTGGAGATTAGTTAAATAGGAAAAAAAAATCAAGGAAACTATTAGAGCAAGGCAGAGGAGACAGGCTCCCTCAAAGGAGGAGATAGCAACTGTTAGTCAGAAGGGACAAATGAGGGGCCTCTATGATCCGGCAATGTCTTATTTCTTGACATGAGGATAAACAGGTATTTGCTTTATAATGATTCTTTAAATTGTTCATATGCTTTATACAATTTTTTGTTTTGTTTTTTGAGACAGAGTCTCAAGCTGTGACCCTGGATAGAGTGCGGTGGCATCACAGCTCACAGCAACCTCCAATTCCTGGGCTCAAGCGAGTCTCCTGCCTCCGCCTCCCAAGTAGCTGGGACTACAGGCACCCATCACGATGCCCGGCCATTTTTTGGTTGCAGCCGTCATTGTTGTTTGGCTGGCCCCGGGCTGGATTCAAACCCACCAGCTCAGGTGTACGTGGCTGGCACCTTAGCCCGTTGAGCCACAGGCACTGAGCCTATACAAGCTTTTGTATAAAAATGAAAGGGCTATGCATGGGGGCTTATGCCTATAATCCCAGCACAATGCAGGGGGCTAAGGCAGGAGGATCACTTGAGGCCAGGAGTTTGAGACCCACCTGGGCTATATAGCAAGTCTCCATCTCTTAAAAAAAATTTTTTTTTAAATAGTGGAAGCCTGGCATGGTAGTGGAAGAGGAAGGGCAATGAAAGCCTATAGTACTAGCTATATAAAAGGCTGAGGAAGGAATCACTTTACATGAGCCCAAGAGTTAGAGGATACAGTGAGTTATGATTGTGCCACTGTATTTCAGCATGGGTGACAGATCGAGACCCTGCCTCTTTAAAAAAAAAAAAAAAAAGGGCTTGTGCCAGTAGCTCAAGCGGCTAAGGTGCCAGCCACATATACCAGAGCTGGTGGGTTCAAATCCAGCCCAGGCCTGCCAAACAACGACAACTACAACCAAAAAATACCCGGGCATTGTGGCAGGTGCCAGTAGTCCCAGTAGTCCCAGCTACTTGGGAGGCTGAGGCAAGAGAATCACTCAAGCCCAGGAGTTGAAGGTTGCTGTATGCTGTGATGCCATGGCACTCTACTCAGGGCAACAGCTTGAGGCTCTGTCTCAAAAGAAAACCTCGCCAAAAAATTATAAATGAGCTACCTGAAGGTAATACATGTCCTATCACCTATGTTCAACTAGAGGCTAAAGGTCTACATTATGAGAGTTATTACAGCAGGAAGTCAAGTACTGATCAAGAATTTGGACTAGACTGCCATCAGATTCCTTCTAACTCAGAAATTTTATGGATCTATTTCATACCTTGTACCGATGATTTTTATGAACACTGTTCTGGAAGCAGTCCATACAGAGTACACATGTTGGATCAATTGCACAGTCCCTGAAAAAGATCAAAAATTAGATTCCAAAATAGAGATGGTTACCACTGATACTTAAAAGTAAGACTATAATACAATGTGAATGAGCTTCCTGTACATTGTATAAATTGAATATGGAAATGTCTCAAAAACTAAATTCCAAAAGTATTTTGAACAAATATAATACAGTCAGCATAATTTTATCCTCATTTTACCCATATTTGAATGTGTAAGTTTGTTTGGTTGGGGCTTGGCGCCTGTGGCTCAACAGGCTAAGGTGCCAGCCACGTACACCTGAGCTGGTGGGTTCAAATCCAGCCTGGGCCTGCCAAACAACAATGACGGCTGCAACCAAAAAATGGCCAGGCGTTGTGGTGGGCTCCTGTAGTCCCAGCTACTTGGGAGGCGGAGGCAAGAGACTCGCTTGAGCCCAGGAATTGGAGGTTGCTGTGACCTGTGATGCCACAGCACTCTATCCAGGGTGACAGCTTGAGGCTCTGTCTCAAAAAAATAAACTAAATAAATAAATAAAATAAATATTAGGTTTGAAAGCAACTATTCAACTAAATTTCAACTGCTCCTATAAGACTACATTGTAAAGTCCAAAAAGCCTTGAAACCAAAAGGTTTTTCTTCCTTTTTTTTGTAGGCTTGGCACTAAACCTCACTTGGAGGCAAAAAAATGACCTGACATGACATGAAACTATAGGCTTTATACCACTTACTGTAAATATTCATACCTGTCTCACAGAAATGCTATGTTTGATTACAGGATGGTGCCCTGACTCTACTGAGGAAGTATTCAGAATTGTGAAATGTATGTGGTTCCAAGAGTTTCAAGTAAGAGTATGTGAACAACACTACAAACAAGGCAAAAATCTATCATTTATATAGTTTTGGAGAACAGTAAGAACAAGTGATAGAACTATGTAAGCCATTATTCAAAAAGAAGCTGTTTCATGAAATAGGTACAAAATACCAATATTGTAATTATAACCAATCCTGTAAATTTCTAATTCTTACCTACAAGAATATGTTGTCTCTCCACTTTTGAAAACCTTCCCACAAAGCTGAAATGCTCCACTGTGCTTCAATCTCTCTAAACAAATATCTGGATCTTCCCCAAATAAGTACCATTCCAATGGAGTGAATATCGACATTTGCGCATTCTCCTCCTGCTTTTCCAAGTCTGGGTCCATTTCAGCAAAATAAATTTCTGGCACCAATTGTGCCAAATGATGCAAGAATGCGGTATAAAAATCAATTTGCTGATCCCACCACTGAAAGAAAAGATGGTGAAAATTAGACTTTCTCACAAGTTCCTTCTTAACAATCTAGGGATATAAGTAATGGCATAATTCTATAATTTCAAAGTCATTTACAATATAATTTATCCTTCACCAATACAAATATAATACAGTCAGCAAAATTTTAGCCTCATTTAACCCATAATTGAATGTGTAAGTTTAAATGTTTGGTTTTAAACCAACTGTTCTCCTGAAGAACGAAAAACCTAAAGCTTCTTGTCCATTTTCCATACAAAAGGCCTATTCAACTAATTTCAACTGTTCCTATAAGTCTCCAATTATGAAGTCCAAAAAGCCCTGAAAGATGGTGATTCAAAAGGAAATTAGGTGATTTTTAAAAACCTAATGTTGGAAATAACCTAACAAATCACAGATATTGGGGGAAAAAACAGTAGCTGTAGTAGATGAGAATTACCCTTCCCTTCTGGAATGGCTGGGTCCTGCTGTGTGAAGGTGAACCCATCATCAGTCAGAGGCTGTACAGACAAAGCATTCCCCCATAGTTTGTCTCAGGGAACTACAGTGTCTAATAAGAGATCAAAATAAACATCAGCCAGCGTTCTGCAAACACAAAAAGCACTAACCATAAAAGAAAAAGGATGGATAAATCAGACCTTATCAAAAGCAAAATCTTCTCTGGATAACCACATGTGAAAGACTGAAACTCAACCCACACCTTTTACAAAAATTGACTCAAGATGGATAAAATATTTGACTCTAAGACATGAAATGACAAAAACCCTAGAAGAAAAAGTGTGGGGAAAACTCTCGATGATGTCAGCCTAGGGACAGGAGTTATGAAGAAGACTTCGGTGTCAATTGCAACAACAAAAATAAACAAATGGGACTTAATTAAACAGAAAATTATCCTTCTGGACAGCTAAGGTTTGCAACAATCAAAGCAAATAGACAATCTTCAGAATAGGTAAAGGTATTTGCATATTAAGAATCTGACAAAGAGCTGATAACTAGGATCTACAGAGAGCTGAAATTAATCAATAAAAAAGAGCCAGCAATCCCATACATCTCTGGGCAAAAGAAATGAATAGAACCTTCCTTGAGGAACACAGATAAATGGCTAATAAACATGAAAAAATGCTCATCATCCTCGATCATCAGAGAAATTCAAATCAAAACCACCCTGAGATATCGCCTAACCCCAGTGAGAATGGCCGACATCACAAAGTCTCAAAACTGCAGATGCTGGCATGGATGTGGGGAGAAGGGAATACTTTTATAATGCTGGTGGGACTGCAAATTAATACAACCTTTTTTGGAAGGCAGTATGGAAAACCCTCAAAGAACTCAAACTAGACCTCCCATTTCATCCTGCAATCCTATTACTAGGCATCTACCCAGAAGAAAAAAAATCATTTTGTCACAAGGATATTTGCACTAGACTCTTTATCTTAGCTCAATTCACAATCATCAAGATGTGGAAGCAGCCTAATTGCCCACCAACCCAGGAATGGATTAACAAGCTGTGGTATATGTATACCATGGAATTCTATTCAGCCATTAAAAAGATGGAGACTTTACATCCTGTGTATTAACCTGGATGGAGGCGGAACTCATTTTTCTTAGTGAAGTATCACAAGAATGGAAAAGCAAGAATCCAATGTACTCAATTCTAATATGAAGCCAGTAGACAATCTAATTTGCACCCACATAAGAGAAAAACTCAATTCAACTCAAGTTGGGGAAAGGAGAAGGGGGTGAGCCCCCACTTGATGGGCACAGTGTAAGGGTGTAGGGCACACCTCCCGGGTGTGAGGCAGGGATTCTACCTAACACATGTAAACATTGTAACCTAATTGTCCGTACCCTCATACTAATCTGAAATTTTTTTTAATAATTTTAAAAAATGAATCCAGAGCATTGTGACCCCACCTTTCCCCTACTCTTCTACTTCAGCCACTGCTCCCAAGGTCTGTCACTGCTCTGCGTCTTTTTATCTGCCACCGCATTTCTTTACTTCTCTGCCTGACCCTCCTGCCAAAGGCAGTGCATGCAGTGGGTGATGTGGTGAGAGTGCCCTGGAGACGGGCACGGTACAGCCGCCCTCGTGGACACCCCTCTCGGGCTCCTCTCACCTCCAGCCTCCAGCCCCATGGGTGGGCCTTTGTCCTCTGGCCTGGCCTTCTCCCAGCCTGCTCTCATCCAAGCAATTTCTTATTTCTTCACCTCTCTCCAAGTTCATCCTGGCCATTCTCCTAAAACTCTTTGCCCGACCAAAATGGTCCATCAGGATAATTTACCAAACAAAGAGGGTTCTCAGAGGAGGGAGTTGGGAGCCAAGCCAGGAAGGGTGTCACTCTATAGACATTGAGAGTGGCAGGGCCAGACGTCACTCCATTAACACGGGGCAGAGAGGGAAGGGGGCAGAAAGTGGGCTGTGCACACAGTGTATAAACAGTTGGTGGTGGTGAGGCCGTAGTCACTACAGTGCAGGTGGGAAGGACATCCAGGATGGACAGGGGTGGGTGTGGGCAGATGAGAGAGATAGGGAGAGAGGGAGAAAATGCTCTTTCTAGCCCATGGGAGACACAGAATGAAGAATGATTCCAAAATGATGCCTTTAGAATAGTAGATTTTACAACAGTCTTAGTGACAGTGAAAGTGGAAACAGAACTCTGGCAAAGAGGGCTCAGAGCCCCGCAGGAATACTGAACGCAGCTTTGTGAGGGCACCTCCATGCAGCACCTCCCCCCAGCACCCAGAGTGATCGAGGGGACTCCGGTTCTGCTCCCCAGATGAGGGGCCAGAGGGTCAGATGTTAGCGCACTTCCTGGAAGAAGCAGCGACTCAGAGCGCCAGTCTAAGACTGTAGGACTCCAGAGCTCGTGTGCCTCCGTCTCATGCAGCTGTCTCTGAGATGTCTGGGTCCCGAAAATCTTTCTCGTTCATGTGGGTAATTCTTGTTGACGGGCTCTAACAGGTAACAAAGGGATCACACCGGGCAGGGTTTTTCGTGGCACGCTCAGTTCACAGTTTAGCATACCGTGTGTGACTGTTCTCCTGCCATCCTCACTGTTCTCAGCTACCTCTGACCGCTCTCCAGGTGAGCCCTCGTTCTGCATGCCCAGGAGGTGAGGGACAGAGCCCTGTCCTTCCCAGCAGGTGCCACTCTCCGGGGGGGGGACTCCTGCCCCTCCTGGCCCAGGGGCCACAGAGCCCTGCTAAGCGTAGCCTCCATCCCAGCACTCATCTCAGGTTGGACGTTCATGGCCAGGAAAGGCTTCTAAGGTTCATTCTCCACAGATACTCCGACAAGTTCCTTTGTTGCTCTTTCTTTTAGAACAATGAACCTGTTTCCCTGCTCAGATGAAGTCAGACCTAAGAGGTGAACCAGGGTGTTGGTCCTTAGCAAACCCTTCTCCCTGATCTGACACCACTCAGACGTTCCCCAAACTCACATTCGTTTGCTCCCCAACGCCTCTGAGAGCTGCTCTTAACACGCTGTGGGTGGGGAGGAAAGGCCACGAGGAGCGGATGCTGCCGGTCCACAGGCTGCGGGGGACCAGCCTCCAAACTCTGCCCAGTGCAGGACCGCACGCCAAAACCTCGCTGACGACAGCAGCTGCCCCAATGCTCATGACGTCTCAGAGTAAATGTGAGGCTTTATCATCACTGCTACCATTTTCACTACCCTCAGGCAAGTCCCATGCTCCCAGGACCTCACTTCACTGAATTCCCTCAGCCCGTCAGGTGCATGCTCATGTGCCCCGCCCCCCACCATCACAAAACTAAAGTCCTCCAGGACCTACAATGTGCCTGGGACCAGCTGAACACTGTTTGCATAACCAACAGACGCCACAGAACCAACGTCGTGACTGGGCTCAGAAAAGTCAGGGGACTTGTCCAGGCCATGAGGGCGTCAGTGGCAAAGGCTGGGTCCGACATGATTCCGCCTGGATGCAGAGACCAGCAGCCCCGTGTTTAAAGCCTCATGGAGGACAATTCACTCTTGCTGGGTCTTGAAGGGCCTGTGCCTCAGCTCTCCCACTGACTAGTGCACTTTTCCAGACCTAAGCTCCTGTGAATCAGGTCGTGGAGATGGCTTCCAAGCTGACCTCTTCCTGTGCCTTTCAGCAGCGAGGATACGGCTCTGGATTTCAAGCAGCTTCTCCACAAAGGCCTACGGTCAGGCCTGGGGCAGGGAGGGGAGCCTGATACTAGTGTGCCACTTCTCCAACTGCTGGTGGGGATCTCCTCCAGCAAAGCCAGGCAGACCTGGGCTTTGTTCTCACCTTCCAAGAGTGGACTGAACACCAGAGCGTCCAGTGCTGTAAGAGGGACTGCCCATGCCATCCAGTCTGCATGGCAGGAGGTGCCACAGAGCATGGAGGGACCCCAGAGACAAAGGGTGTGGCCCCAATGCAGAGAAACCAGAGACGCACCGGGGATGCAGCCGCCAGCACCGCAGGGGACACCAGGCCTGGGTCAGAGGTCAACACACCCAAAACCTAGCTCCAGCTCTAGGAGCAGCTCAGGGCCACCTTGTGTTCCTCCTCTGTAAAAGGGAGGGCTTGGATCAAATTGCCTGTAACCTGATTTGTAAAGAAAGGCCTATGGGTAGGAGTAGGCCTACCTTCTGGCAGTAAAGAGGGAAATGACTTTAGAGGAGAATGCATCCAAAATGGCTTTGTAACATTTTAATTACTTTTTAAAACCTCAACTAAATAGAGTAAAATATTAAATATAAGAAATCAAAAAGGGAGCCTGCTGTTCCAGCTGTTCATCTCCCAAACACACATGCACCCCAGCCCCATCTGGCATCTGGGGGCCAGAAGCGATCTGTCCCCATCGCTGGTGCCTCAATCCAAGCCCTGCTGTGCCGTTCACTTGTGTGACTTGGGGAATATTCCTGACCCAGAGGCTCCCCACACAGCTTGCTGAAAGTTACCAGTGTGCCAAGGAATGGCTCTCCCAGCCCTCAGGACTCCTGGGAGGTGCAGGAGCCCCAGCCCGTCACCTCCACCTGCAAACAACATCAGCCTTTTACACATTATCCCCTTCCGCATCATATAAATATTATCATTTTCTAAGTGTGTTATGTGAACTGGAAAAGGTTGGAAAATTCTGATGACCTGTCAAAATCTTGGATTCACCAAGTGTAAATGGAAATAACCCTAATCTCTGCAGTCGTGTGAAGACTGAGACTGTACCCTGTGCATCTGGTAACCACCTGGCAGTGACACTGCACCCACTGATGTCGGTCAGCCTCACACCTTCAAGGCCAAGTTCTTTCTCAATGCAAATGAGCAGTTCCTGGTTCTAGTTCTGAAGCCCCTCAGCCCCACCCCAGCAAAAAGACCCAGTGGGCCCATCTCCTGCTCTCCCCTGCTCTAGATGAACCTCAGGCAAAGAGCATACTTTTGGCTCTGAAGGTATTAGCCAAAAGGAACTCTCTTCTCTAGAGGAACAGCTCCCTTTGAAAGGGCTTAAAAAGGCTGTACTTTGAGTGTGAATTGTGCTGCAGTAACATTTGCGTGCAAGTGTGTTTTGATAAAGTGACTTCCTTCCCTTTGGGCAGACACCCAGCACTGGGACTCCTGGGCAGGAGTAAGTCCGTTCATCTCTTTGAGGAATCTCTTTACTGTTTTCCACAGAGTTCACACTGACTCTCAGTCCCACCAGCAGTGTATAAGCATTCCTTTCTCTCTGCATTCACACCAGCATCTGCTGTAACAGTCATTCAGACGGGGTAAGGCACCATCTTGCTGTAGTTTAATCTGCATTTCCCTGACAACTAGTGGGGTGAGCATTGTTTCACGTAGGTGTTGGCCACTTGTCTGTCTTCTTTTAAAAAACATACATTTCTAGGGTGGTGCCTGTGGCTCAAAGGAGTAGAGCACCGGCCCCATATGCCAAAGGTGGTGGGTTCAAACCCAGCCCTGGCCAGAAACTACAAAAAAGAAAAAACAAAAAACAAAAAAACTTCCATTTCTGTCTTTTGCCCACTTTTAATGGGGCTGTTTGTTTGTTCCTTACTGATGATTTGAGTTCTTTGTAGATTCTGGACATTGGCCCTTTTTTGGATGTGTAGTTGGTGAATATTTTCTCCTATTCTGTAGGTTGCCTGTTTGCTGATTATTTACTTTGCTATGAAGAAGCATTTTAGCTTAGTTAACTCCCATTTATTTATTTGAATTATTGCTATAATTGCCTTTGGGGTCTTCATCTTAAATTATTTGCCTAGGCCAATATCTCAAAGAGGTTTTCCTACGTTTTCTTCTAGAATTTCTATGGTTTCATGCCTTACATTTAAGTCTTTCATCCATCTTGAATTAACGTTTGTGAATGGTGAGATGGGCATCCCATTTCATTCTTCTGCGTGTGGCTGTCCAGTTTTGAGTGGGGCTTCCTGGCTCGGTGCCTGTGGCTCGGCCTAAGGCACCAGCCATGTACACCTGAGCTGGTGGGTTCGAATCTAGCCTGGGCCCACCAACCAACAATGACGGCTACAACCCAAACAAAAATAGCCGGGCGTTGTGGCAGGCGCCTGTAGTCCCAGCTACTTGGGAGGCAGAGGCAGGAGACTCGCTTGAGCCCAGGAATTGGAGGTTGCTGTGAGCTGTGATGCCACGACACTCTACCCAGGACAACAGCTTGAGGCTCTGTCTCAAAAAAAAAAAAAAGAATAGGGCTTCCTGTCCCCAAGGTATGTTGTTTTCTGCTTTGTCAAAGATCAATTGGTTATAGGTAGATGGTTTTAGATCCAGGTTCTCTATTCCATTCCATTGTTCTGTGTCTTTATTTCGGTGCCAACACCATGCTGTTTTAGTTACTATAACCTTGTAGTATAGTTTGAAGTCTGGCAATGTTGATGCCTCCAGCTTTGTTCTTTTTGGTTAAGATTGCTTTGGCTACTTGGGCTCCTTTTTGTTTCCAAACGTAGCATAGAATTATTTTTCTCAGATTTGTGAAATATGTCATTGGCATTTGATGGAGCAGCACTGAATCTGTAAATTGCTTGGTTTTTACAGACATTTTGACCATGTTGATTCTGCCCATCCATCAGCAGAGGTGGTTTTCACATCACCTGCAATTTCTTCCCTTGTTTTCTCATAGTTCTTCTTGTGGAGATCTTTTACCTCCTTGGTTAAGTACATTCCTAAGTGTTTGTTTTCTTTGTAGCTGTCGTGAATGGTGAGTCTTTGATTTGACTCTTGGTTTGAGTCATATGGAAATGCTACAGATCACACAAATAGGAGGTACCCCAGAAAAGAAGCACATGAACCCACACTACGTGTCGTAATTACAGATCACCACAGTGAGACTGACAGAAACAGACTGCAATGACAAAGTTCTATCTCAGAGTCTCTTCCCCCACAAAGAAGTGATATTTCAGCAGCCTTAGCTCTGCACTGAAGCAGGGACTAGAGACGCAGAGATGACCGAGGCACGGGGTCCACTGATAGCATGGGGGACCGAGACGAGGAGATCAGTAGAAACTGAAACAAAGGAGTTATGTCCAGTACCAGCCCTGCCCTTGGAGGCCCACAAAAGGCGAATGTTGTGTGGGGTCCAATCGGCTGACCACAGCAGCCCAGGACTCTGCATGGCCAGGCCATCTGCTTTGGACACTTGGGCCACTTCTCACAGCAGGGCTCACAGGGGCTGCACTCAGGAGCCACTGGAGGACTCAGGCAGCACTAGCTGGCACCTGCCCCAGCAAGGGGTGAACCAGCAAAGCAAGCGGTGCAGGGAGAGAAAGGGCTGGAGGCAGAACTTTGTCAAAGGGTTACACACAGACAGAGACAGAAGCGACAATCGGGCTAGAGGAGAAGTTGGCAGAGAGGAGAGGCCTGTGGGAGCAGGAGACAAGGAGACACAAGCATCGTGTCACAGGCTGCAGAGACACCAATACACGGCCAGTCCCACCAGCAGCTGTGGGCTGAAGGGGCAGTTTCTGAGAGGCAGTGAAGGCAGACACCGTGGTGCAAAGGCAGGGGTGTCCGGAGGGGAGGGAACAGCAGCAGCAGAAGGAACTCTGTTTAGTGCTGGAGGATTTTGTCCTACTGGACGTGAGCTGTGCCTGTGCTTTGCTAAGAGCAACCGGTGTGCAGAACACACTGGGTGGCTAACATTTCATGCCAGACCTCACCACTGGCCCCAGCATAGAGACATGAGAAAGCCCCTTGAAAAGTAATTGAAACCCTACATATAATGTACACATTTATACACACATGCACGGACACACAATGTACACATTTATACACACACAGACACACAATGTAGACATTTATATGCACAGACACGCATTGTACACATTCATACACACACACATGAACACACAAATGTACACATTTATACACACATGCACAGACACACAATGTACACATTTATACACACGCCTGGACACACAAATGTACACATTTATATGCAGACACACAAATGTACACATTTATACACACACGGACACACAGTGTACACATTTACATACACACACATAGACACACAGTGTACACATTTATACACACACGGACACACAGTGTACACATTTACACACAGAGACACACAGTGTACACATTTATACACATTCACAGACACACAGTGTACACATTTAATCACACATGGACACACAGTGTACACATTTAATCACACACGGACACCACAGTGTACACATTTAATCACACACGGACACACAGTATACACATTTATACACACAGACACCCAGTGTACATATTTACACACATGAACATACATTGTACACATTTACACACATGCACGGACACACAGTGTACACATTGAATCACACACAGACACACAGTGCACACATTTATACACACAGTGTACACATTTACATACACAGATACACAGTGTACACATTTACACACACACGGACACACAGTGTACACATTTACATACACAGATACACAGTGTACACATTTACACACACACGGACACACAGTGCACACATTTATACACACACGGACACACAGTGTACACATTTACATACACAGATACACAGTGTACACATTTACACACACACGGACACACAGTGCACACATTTATACACACATGCACAGACACACATACACACATACACCTTTAGGTCCCTTTACCTCTTTAGGCATTTCCTACTTTATTATTGAATAAATTTAATAATAGCCCTTGGCCATAATGATTTACCTTTAGATATGGTTTATAATGCCCCAGCTTATAATATCTTAGACTTTGGAAAGAATAATTTATATAATGAAATTCTCTTCTATGTGAAACATAGATATAAACATCTGCTCCTCTGAAAACATTTCTGAGACTGTTTAATCACCAGGATTCTCAGGCGAACAGACACACAGCGTACACCCAAGAGCACCTGAAGTTCTCCATGGTGGGAAAGCCTCTCGGGAAGCCACCAGTGCGTCCGAGACAGTCCCTGCTCCATGCACTGCCATTCCCTCGTACAGAACTCAGCCCAAACCCACCACTGTCACTGCTCCCTGTAGGGACTGCCTAGCCAGAAACTCTCCGTCAGGACCGTCCAGGTGAGACCCTCAGCAAGGACGGTTCCTAAGAGTCTTGACAGCCATGCATAGGGACCACTGTGGCCACAGCCAACCAGGCACAGGCCACCTTGCAGTCCTCGGACACCAGCAGGTGGCAACACTGACCCCTTCAAACACAGAGGGAATACTTGGGCCCTTGAGAGGCTGAATCCCATCCTGGGGACTCTGGGGGACAGGAGGGAGGGCAGGGCTAGACGCGTGGGTCCAGAGGCAGGTAACTGGAAGCAGGAGCTGTAAGCAAATCTGTACACTCAAAGGACTCTCCCCACCCAGTCCCCTGAACCCTGAGACTCTGGCCCCGCTCCTTCCCTGCCTGCGTGGCAGCCCAGCTGGGGAAAAGTTGAGAAGGCATTTCTACCCCTGCCCCTCCTGCCTTTGGGAAGGTCCTCGGCAGAAAGGACCACGTGGGACGCCTGGGCCTTGTGAACTCTGTGATGCCTCATCTCTCTGGAAAGCAACGGGTGGCTGCCACGCTGGCCCCAGCACCCCACAGCTTACCACGTACCAGGGGCTTGCACAGGTGGACGGGGGCACAGGGGCTTCACCTTTCCCCTCTGTAACGTCTTTCTCCTCCAAGATAGCCTTGGAGGTCGACCTGAGGCCACTGCAGCAGTGAAGGACGACTAATGAGGCCTGAGCACTGGCTCGGGGAGCAGCCCACCTGTGGACTCTTCATCATCATCATCATCACCACCATTGGCACCATTCGATACAGCAATCAAAAAGCAATATGCGTCATTGATGATGATTAAAGACGATGAGACCAGACAGGGTGACACTTGAATCCATCATGTTATGGGAGATACAAGACTCCCGTAACCTCTCATATATTTTCACAGAGAATAAACTGACAGGCTGGTCACATTTAATAGCAAATTATCAAACTTCCGAGACCTCTTTTAGGAGTCACTTCTCTGACTGTAAGGCAGCTTTTTTCCATCCTGTTTACATGTTGACATGTTGGTGCTGTGGTTTGGGGGACTTGTGAGTTCTCTGTCTCCAGCTCTAACTGGAGCCCTGTCCAGTTCAGTAACTAACTGTGTCATATAGTCCCTGGAGAATGCCACACCTCCCCCCAAACACAGGCAGCTACTGTCCACCTGGGGTGACTCAGGCAGAGAAATTGCCAAGTCTCTTCTTAGGCACAAAGAAATACATGTGTTCCCAGACAGATCACTGTTCTTCCAGACACATTTGTAAAGATGGCCTGGGCTCTCCTGACAGATGACAGAAGGGCCAGGCTGCTTGTGGGGGAGAGGCAGCGGCAGCGAGATGGGAGGGAGGGCACCTGACAGTCACTCCCCAAAAGAGAAACCCACAATGTTCTCGGCTAACCAAAAGCACCAGGAAGAGGACATCAGCGCTGGCCCCCTGGATGGAGCCACACAGACCAGGCCTGGGCAGACAGACCCTCGGGATCCAGCCACCTGCTTCTCAAGGGAGACAGCAATGATGGGGGCACTGCGTTACCTGCCTTCTGGAATTCAGTGTCCCTGAGAAAACAGATGCTTCAGAGAGAATTCTCATCCCGCCTCTCTCTGGAGCCCTGTGACGTCTCCGTATAGCCCACTCCAGGCCCACGTCTGCTCGGGACAAGCAAAGTCACAATACACACAAGCCCATCCCTGCTGTGAATTTATAAAAGGACAGATGTGCTTTAAGAAAACTCAGAAAGTGAGATGGAAATGAGTAAAAAGTGGTTCAGCAGAATGCTGTATTTGGTGAGGACTCACTCAAAGGCATGCTCGGGCCTCAGCGGTGCGTCCCACCCTGCGTCTGGGGGGCGGCAGGCACCTGGCACTCTCAGGAAGCTCTGCCCTGTGTACCTGCTGGACCAGCCCACACCCCCCGCACTTCCCTCACAAGGAGCATCACAGACACGGTTTGCTCAAAGCCAGTCCCGGCTACTAGGGAGGCTGTGGCAGAAGGATCGCTTGCGCCTAGGAGTTGGAGGTTGCTGTGAGCTGTGTGACACCATAGCACTCCAGCCCAGGTGATGGAGAGAGACTTTGTCTCAGAAAAAAAAAAACCCTGGGGGTCAGGAAGTGGCCGTCTTTGCTCAGGGCAGCATGGTGTCCAGCACAGTATGGACAGTCGCCTTTATCGGGTGCTGTCTGAGCTTAGCCTGAGGCTGGCTCTTGTTCCTGTATAGGACAGAATCATGGATTCTGACTTGGAAAGAAATTCACATTGAAAAGAACCATATTTTCCTGAACCCGAGATCACATATTCTTGGGATACTTACTAGAGAATATTCCAAATAGAGAACCTTATTGCAACCCTCTGTTCAGTACGCAGCTCCTGTCTACGTCCAACTGCTTTTTAGGCTGGAAGTGTGTTGGTGTAATCACAAATAGCTCTGGGCATAGAAATAAAACACCTAGGAAGACAACAAAATAACCAGGAATGTGTTCACAACATACTCAAGTGGTGGGGACTGAAAAAGCAGCAGAATCTCGGTTACGAAGATCAGCCCTGCCTCCTCCAGTCTGGATGAAATGAATTCTCTCTACTTCTCAAGGACCTGGACTTTCCCTGTGTGACCAGCCCTCACAGGAAAACCTCCTCCCTGTTGCCTACAGCGGATGGCTGCCCTGGGAGGCGGCCTGCACCCAGCATCACCCCCTGCCGACTCCCTCCCACTGTGAGCTTTTGGAATCAATTTTCTTCTCCCTCTCCAGTCACATGATGGGTAACTGTGAAATGCAAGAGCACGTTGGTGACGGTGTACGGCAGATACGTGTATGAACAGGAAGGGAACCCTGAAGCAAGAATTGGTTTAATGGATCGCCAAGTTGTAATCTATAAAGATTAATTATACGTTGATCTCTCATTCAGAACCCTGATCCTCAACCCGAGTGCACCCAGTCAATTTGGGGTATAAATACTTTGTGATGCTTCCCTTACTGTTCTGGAATGAAACCCAGAGATAACATTACCTCCCTGCACACCTGACTTTTAAAAACTCCATGTGCCCTGAGTATGAAAGATATATAAAGGAAAGTAATTCCTATTAAAAACAGTATTTGTTTCAACCCAGTGAGTCCTGGCTATGAGAATTAGAAGACACAGGGTGTCCCTGATGCTGCCTCCATGGTGGCAAATGCACACGGGCGTGCCATCTGGTGCCCAGAGACACGGGTACACTGCTGCTGGAGTGGCTTCCAACATGCTAGCCAGCTCTTGGTGACCTCCAAATAAAACAAATTACAACTGTCCCACAATTGGCCCAGTTGTTGCAGTCCTGGAAAATTCAGCTTATAACACCATGCAGAAAAAATGCTTTATGTCATATGTAAAATGGAGATAAATTCAGATTCGAAAATTATAAACAGGGTTGTGTTTATATGAACACCCACTGGGACCTTCAGCAGTTGTGTGAAGGACAAGGCTTCATTCTATGGGACAGTCCTACACAACACAGAATGTCTAAGAGCCCAGGTCCTGCTCAAATAACACCACCCATGCCCAAAAGCACCACGTGGGTCAGACAGTCCCCAGGGCAGCACCACCTTTGCTGAGAGCCCTGGTTTACGGTGTCTTCTGTGGACCCCAACCCGGATGATGGAGATGAAGTTGTAAGTTGTAAGACCAAAGGATGAGGCCTGGAGGAACAGAGCTCATCTTGTTGGCCCCCTCGTGTCCCCCGGGGGTGAGTAACTTGCCCTTAGACGCTCAGCAATCTAAGACTCAAGATAATCCAGGAGTAAAACTAACATTCCCCTTTTACACAGGTTTCTGTTTTTTTGTTTTTGAGGGGGAGTTTTTTTGAGACAGAGTCTCACTTGGTCACCCTGGTTAGAGTACCATGGCATCATAGCTCACAGCAACCTCAAACTCCTGGGCTCAAGTGATCCTCCTGCCTCAGCCTCCTGAGTAGCTGGGACTACAGGTACCTGCTACAACTCCCAGCTAGTTTTTCCATTTTTAGTAGATAGGGGGTCTCATTCTTGCTCAGGCTGATCTCAAACTCCTAAGCTCAAGGGATCCACCCATCTTGGCCTCCCAGAGCTAGGACCACATGTGTGAGCCACCCACCCATCCATACAGTTTTTATTTATTACTGAAATTAGAAGGACAACCTTGTGTCCAAGAGTGGCAGCTCATACCCATGACCCCAGCATCTGGAAGGCCCAGGCAGAAGGGTCACTCAAGCCCAGAGTTCAAGGTTGCAGTGAGCTATGATGATGCCACAACACTCCAACCCTGGCAATAGAGCAAGACCCTGTCTTAAAAAAATGGTACCCTTGAATGTGTTCTCTTACGCAGTATCTCAAAGCAATTGAATGACTGAGAACATTCTCCTTAGGGTATTTGGGGTTGTCAACACTGCAACGCTGAGCCTCAGCGCCAGGCAGGGTGTTGTCTGGCTGTACCCACAGGAAGCCTGGACTGCTGCATCAAACAGACCAGAATGACTCCAAGATAGCATAAGACCTTTCACAGTGTGACCAAAAGAGCGATTTCTTGGAGCAGATGTTGTCTTATGTTGTTAGTAGCTGGTTGGATTTCTCTCTGTTCTCCCCGGGGGGCCCTCAGGAAATGGGAGGCTGTGGTTCCAACGCTGCTCACACCCACACAGCCAGGCCTCCCTCTTCATAGCCAGGCCTCTCCCCTGCACAGGACAACCAGGCCTCCCCTCTGCTCAGGACAGCCAGGCCTCCCCTCTGCACAGGAAAGCCAGGCCTCCCCTCTGCACAGGACAGCCAGGCCTCCGCTCTGCTCAGGACAGCCAGGCCTCTCTTCTGCTCAGCCAGGGCTGGTCCCTCCTCTAGACTTAATGAAGACTTGGCTATTTGCTAACTGTCCTTGGCAAGTATGTTCTGGTGGTGATTTGGGTATTTTTAAATTTAATTTGGCAGGTCAAATATTGTGAAGAGAACGTTTGATTCACAAACTTCCCAACATTGGCTCTCCAAATTAAATTTTCTCTCAAGTCAAGGCCTGTTTCAAAAACATTCCTTGTTAAAATGTTACTTATAGGCTCGGCACCTATGGCTTAGTGGGCTAAGGAGCCAGACACGTACACCTGAGCTGGCAGGTTCGAATCCAGCCCAGGCCCGCCAAACAATAATGGTGGCTGCAACCTAAAAATGGCCGGGTGTTGTGGCAGGCGCCTGCAGTCCCAGCTACTTGGGAGGCGGAGGCAGGAGACTCGCTTGAGCCCAGGAATTGGAGGTTGCTGTGAGCTGTGATGCCACAGCACTCTATCCAGGGTGACAGCTTGAGGTTCTGTCTCAAAAAATAAAAAAATAATAAAAAATAAAAAAGTTATTGTCCTAAAATGTTTGAGTTTTCTATATTCATAGCTCATGGTTAGTAACTTATTGTGATAATAAAAAAATAGATATGCACTGAAGGTGTCCATGGAAAGTTTTGTTTTTTTTTTTTGTAGAGACAGATTCTCACTTTATCGCCCTCGGTAGAGTACTGTGGCATCACACAGCTCACAGCAACCTCCAACTCCTGGGCTTAGGAGATTCTCTTGCCTCAGCCTCCAGAGTACCTGGGACTACAGGCACCCATCACAACGCCTGGCTATTTTTCTGTTTTGCAGTTTGGCCGAGGCTGGGCATGAACCTGCCACGTTCGGTATATGGGGCCGGTGCCCTACTTGCTGAGCCACAGGCACCATCTGAAAAGTTCTATTTTTCGATCTTGCATTCCTCCATAACCATTCACTAGGAATGGCATGGTGCTGTGTCCACTTGGGAAATACAAAAATGTGACAAAGAGTTTCACGATCTTCACGGCCAGGCAGAGCCACAGGCGCTACCCTCCATGGAAAGTTTGTAAACATTGCACCAGCTGTTTAGAAACAAAATGGATAATTTTTACTTTTTTTTTTTTTTTTTTAGAGACAGAGTTTCACTTTGTCACCCTTAGTAGAGTGCTGTGGCATCACAGCTCACAGCAACCTCCAGCTCTTGGGCTTAGGTGATTCTCTTGCCTCAGCCTCCCAAGGAGCTGGGACTACAGGTACCTGCCACAATGCCTGGCTATTTTTTGTTTTCTTTTTTTTTTTTTTTTTTTTTGAGACAGAGCCTCAAGCTTTCACCCTGGATAGCTCACAGCAATCTCCAATTCCTGGGCTCAAGCAAGTCTCCTGCCTCTGCCTCCCAAGCAGCTGGGACTACAGGCGCCCGCCACAACACCTGGCCATTTTTTGGTTGCAGCCTTCATTGTTGCCTTCATTGTTGTTTGGCGGGCCCGGGCTGGATTTGAA